>OMKZ01000035.1:0-10587 GCA_900302535.1 Neoniphon sammara
AGAGAAGTAATTCTGTTTGATTTTTTCCTCACATTTCAGAGGAAGAAGGATAGTCTTAGTCGTTGTTGCACATGCTTATTAATGGACTTGGCTAAAAGTACTGAATTGAGTCACTGACTTGAATCACAGTTTACAACCTCAAATTGAATGGAATTGTTCCAAATAAGTTCTTAATTTGAATCGCCCACAAGTGATATGTGAACTAAATTGAATTGACATTAAGCCAAAGATACACACCACACCTTACTCATGTACTGCATTTACTAAACATGTATATCAATGTTTTTTTTTTTTTTTTTTTTAATCATAGGCCACATGTGCTTGAGGTAGTCAAGATCTTCCAGCATGGTAAGAGTGAATTCAACCAATATTCTCTTTAATAGCGTCTTCTACATTATGCAGCACTGCTGTAATCAGTGCAGGTGCCAGACAGAAGAAGTCTAAGAATCCCTGCTCTACAACTCTTGCAGCAGTTCTCTTGATAAACACAATAATGTATTCAATTCACATTACTTTGTTTGTCCCCAAGGGGCAATTGAAAGGGCAGGAAGAGTAGTACAATATTCATGTATCATGTTTTTTTTTTTTTTTCCTCACAACTGAACATGATTTCTGTGCAAACAGTCACCCGGAATATGAAATAAAATCTTGTTTTTAAACTGTCACTGAACAACTGGTACTGTTGATAGGTGCATGATTGTTTAATTATGCACTGAAGATGTTGCAGACATATGTTATGAGGGACAATACGTGTAATGCAATACAGTGAATGTCACAGTTATGTGAAAGCACTGCATGACATACATGGTTTTGAGTACCTGAATCACTCCTTAGCTACACGCTCTTTTTTCATATTTGTGAAGTGAAACATTAATTCAGGATGAGGATCATGCAAGTTGTTTTCAGTGGACAGTGTTTATTATGGTTGTAATTGTTCTGTTCCCAGTGTGTCCCAAGCCCAGGACTGTCGCCATGACCGTGATCAACAAGAGCATGAAGACCAGGCTACAGACGATTGACAGGAGGGTACAACACAGTAACCATATACTATAAATCAGCACCCATATAGGACCAGTGCTTAGAAATATTAATTTTGTATATATTCTAAAGTATCCAAGAGCAATTTTAACACTGAAATCTAAACTGCAACTGTTGCAATTATTTTGAACCTCAGTTATAAAAAGTTCCATCTAAAAATGTTATTATTAGTCATAGTAGTTGTTGTAGTTGTATTACTATTCAGAATAATCGTAGAAAGGAAATGCATACAGTGCATGATGCCTTGTTCTTCAATTTCAGATTCAGAGACTTGAGGACCTCCTGCCTCAGATCAAACTCAGACGCAACGACAAACTGAACCAGGTATTTGATTCTTTTTGGCCTTCTACATTATGATAAACACTGACAACAGTAGGCTAACTCTGTTATGATGAAGACCATGAAAACCTCAGTCATTCTTTACTTTCACTATACAATTATCATTCACTCATTCCTCATGAGTGGGACGATGATGAGATCCATATAGACTCAACCATCAAATAACTTGCTTGTTCCATGTTTTTGGTCAGTAGAATCTAAAGGATCTTAACCATTGCCAACTTTGCACAGTATACCTTTTATACAAAAGCACCATAATCTCACTGAGCACTAGATGTCATCTAAACATTGCGCCTAAGCTTGGCTGTGTACAGCCCACTTTTAGACCAAGCAATAAAGTTCTTATTACATATCTGATTAATGCATAAACAGCTGTTAATATCAAACATACACACTGGAGAAGTTCATGTGTAGTAATGGTAGATAATGCTTTATGCTTTTTATAATATATCTCAAGATGTAGTCTAATCCATAGACATCTACTAAACTCTAACTTTTAAAACCTATGTAGCTCAGTTTTAGTCTAAACATCTATAAACATCTATAACCTCTCTTGAATGTTTAATCAATGTAAAATTGTTCAGTGGGACGACACATACAGATGACCTAATCAGCAGTTGTTTTTGTTTGGGTGGAAATGTGACTAAATTTATGGTACAGCTCCTATTGTCATAATGAGCTAATCATTACAGCCATATGCAACTCTACATCAGCCTGTTTCTGGCATCTCTGTCCACTCCCAGGAGATCGAGGCTCTCAACCAGAAGCTGAGCTTCCTTCATAAGAGAATGCAAGTGAGTCCCTCTGCTCAGAAACGTCACGTTTCCATCTTCTCCTACCAGGGAATCAGATATTTTAGATCAATGTATCTTCTGTGACATACTGTATGATTCAGTGGACATTTATGTTTCTGTCTAAAATAAATGCTACATAACTACAGTCTTACTCATTTCCAACCTTACTTAACTAAATAGAGCATTTGCAAACATTACATTTGATTTTTGCCAATCAGTACACTAAAAACTCAACCCTTTCCTCAATGTCTCCCCCAGAAAGAAAATCTCTTTTGCCGTAGTAATCTAAAGCAAACAAAAAAAAAAAATCCCTGCAATGGCAGTAGTATATTTTACAGTGTGTTTGTATTGTGTGCCTCAGACCCCTCCATGTTAAAAATGGACTCTCAAAAGTTGTAAGTCTGGTATGTTGCATACTGCGTGACAGATACACTGTGTGGCCTGACTGTCCTGCTGTGTTTCAGGTGGCAGATGCTCACAGCTGGAGGGGTGTGCTGGCCAGAGCCCCTCTGTGGTAGAACAGCCTCACATGTCCAGTTGTTATGGACTCCCAAGGTCTGTGGTGGAAGACATGGAAGATCTGTAAAGTTAGTGTTTGGTTACACTTGTAATTCAGTGTGGTTTGTAGCATCTCCTTACCCCAGGAAGGGTTAGCTGGCAGGTTTGGATGGTCCTTTTGATAGCAGTGTAATAGAGTGAGCCAAATCACATCCCTTTTTAGTCAGCCTGTGTTGAGATTTCAGGGAAGTGCAGTGAGTAATCTGGACAAAACCGTCTTCTATGTTGCAGAGGAACAATAAACCAGGAGCATTAAACCCAATCATAAATGAAACAAGTATGATCCCATTATAAAGTATCAAGAAGAGTAGATGTACCTGTATGGCCAAAGCTGTGGTTCACTCCGGCAAATCTAAACAAACATCATCTTGAAAAGATAATTAGAGCTGTAGCCTTACATGTAATCTGTTATTCCTCTACAGTATCCTCTGATTTGCCCCTTATCCTCTGATTAGCTAGAAAAATCTTTTAGTGTGATCCAGCCAGACTCCTCAGATTTGCAACAAAAACAAGCATGATTCAATGTTATTGTAGACTCTTGTGCAAGACATTGTCACCAGAAATTGTTTTATCAATATTTTTTGAAGCAGTATGGTATAACTATTGATGACAAGCCGCAGAGGCATTCTTTCTAAAAACATTTAGCTTAAAAGTAATGAACCTTAGTTCTTATGTTTTTTCTGCCTAGAATTCTACTGAGAAATTTAGCCTCTTATACCACCCAGGGAACCAGAGTTGTAAACAACATACAGTATTACTATACCTGTTGTGCCATGCCCTACCAGAATTGATTACACCAGCCTCAGTAAAAAATATCAAATCAGCAGTGATCAAATATGAATGGTCAAAATGGGCTGTATCTTAGGATCATCTTGCTTTTTGTGTGTATTGACACCAATGAAATAAAGACAAAAGTCATACAGAGAAATTGAGGTTGTCATTTTGTTTTATTAAGTATGGAGAAAACTTACTGGTACTGTCTTATCTTTACACATATGCAGAATTACATATACATATGTATGTATTTGTCTATAACTTCTTTAACACATACATGTATATGTAATTTTATCTCTTTTTTTTGGTTTTCTCTTTGTATTATCCTTATTTTCATTTATTATTTGTCATAAATGGATGATTAGAATTATTGTTAGAATTATTGTTATAATCTATTTATATTTATCTGTTTACTTATTATTTATCTGCTTGCTTATTTATTTATTCATGTCAATTGCTATACCTGTGCCATTGTAATATCTGTGCTTTTTATTTTTAAAAAATTGCTCAGAAGAAAACAAACACAAAAGCTCCATATCTACATACATAAACAAATACATACATATATGTAGCTTGTAACTGTTTGGAGTTAAAAGTTAAAACATCCTCCTCATCTCCAAAGATTTATCCATCTCGCATGGGAATCTATGGAAAGGCAGGAACTTTTCTTTCAAAGCACATTCACTACGTCGGACTGTTTTGGTGAAACACTGAGGCACGGCGGGTGTTTTGATTCCTGATTCTTCTTGATCAGCAGGGACATGATTCAAATATATGGTGCATAATACTTACATGACTAATGAAGCTAATTTATAGTTAAGCGTTATGTTACTTAGACCCGACCTTTAATAATATAACGTTAGTTGCTGCCATGGTAACTACCATCAAACTAACAGACTACTAAGTTAACTTTTATCAGAATTCGTAATTAGCCTCGCGCTAGCTAAAGTTAGCCAGCTAGCTGTAATGCGGCTAGAAAACTTAGATAGGTAGCTAAAAATTAACCATTGGGTTCAAAGTATGAGATAAGTCCGTGTGTCAGACTAAATGCCTGTTACTCGGGCTCTGGTGGATTGTGCCGTGTTGTCTCTACAAGACTCCTGTGTGTTTTATCCATGCTGTAAAGGCTGCTTCTCAAGGATACACGTACAACAGGACACACCGAGGTAGGTACGAAAGGGAAACTGCAGATAAGTAAATACATATTTTCCCTCGCATCTTTGATCAACTTACGTTGGTTGCACCCAAGGGGTTGTTTACCCCTGCATCCTGGCACAGAGGAGGAGAGTAAACATCGCTCTGGCCCAGATCAATAAATTCATCCTTGCTGTCATAACGTTACATCTTTGCTACCATTTTCCATCATTTGACTTGCTTATATCTTTTCTGTCCCCACTGCCTCATAGATGCAGATGTCCCAAGTGTGGTTACAGCTGTCTGAGGGAACAAGTTGACTACCGGTATCGTCTGTCACTGAGGGTGGTCCGGGACAGCCGCATATTTGGAGTAACAGTATTTGGAACCTGTCTGAACCCACTCTTTGGCATTCATGCAAGTGGATTAAAAAAGTAAATGCAGAAGATGAACTGTAGTTATGCATCAGATAAAAATAAATGAATAAACAATTGTTATGCGTGTTTAGTCCACTCTATAAGCATTTGTAAGCATGAACACAGCAATTTCATTCTTTTAGATTGAATACTTACATTGTATTTTACACTTCCTTTTGTTTCTATGATAATCAACTATTGACAACCATGATCATTTTGATTTATTTCTTTGCAGTAAATATGCATTTTCACCACTCCACCTAAAATTAGAAACAGGATGGTGGAAGTCTGTGAGTCAAATCATCTTCCAAATTTTATTTGTTGTCTGTGATGTTGTAGTTTGCTGGAGGATGCAGATGATCCAGTTGAAGCACCAACCAGATCCATGTTGCTGATCAAGGCTGTGGAGGACTGTTTCATTGGTAGACATTTCACCTTTGGGATAAAGGTACAGTCAAGGTGGGGTATCCCAGTGGCTTAATGGGTTTAGACATTCACGTGGCATGTGCCAGTAGTCATACCCATTTCTCGTATTGGGCTGTCATTGAATTTCTCCAGTTTCAAAATATCATCCTACATTAATCCTAAAAGCAACTTATAGCATGTCAGATATCTAAGAGAAGCATATTGATTTTCTTGCTTGTTTCAAAGAGTGTAAAGTGGATTACATCTCAAAACATTTTTCCCATGGCTCCAAACTAAATGAAGTCCAATATGAACAACCCCAGTGAACGCAAAATAATTCATTAAATGTCTTATTATATTTGAAAAAATAAATAAATAAACAGGCAGAGAAGACCCTGGTAGAATGTACCATTTTAGCTGTTTTTATTTTTTGTGAGGCAGACTTTTGAGAGAATGGACATTATGGTCATCATGTCTGTGCTATAATGTTTGATAATATGGTCATCGAAATTACAATTATTACTGTGCATGAGACTTTAAAAGTGGTTGTGTCGCCATGGCAAAAAGAAATGATTAGTTTGGACATTCTAGTTGCATTTGTAAACATCTCTCTTTTTTATTTCATGCCCTAACGACAGATGGAGCTTTTTTTTTTCCATGGAAAAAAATAGGTTACGGTAAAGAAGTAGTTTCTCAGGGATGATGCAGTCCTCCTCTGAACCAACCAGTAACAAACATGTCAACTCTTAATTTGAATTGAAATTGTGCTGCCTGCTTTGGCCAATCAGTATAATTTTGAAAATGGCAAGAGACTACTTCATTTCCCAAGTTTTGTCCAAATTCAATCAGTGGTGTCTGACATGTTGTGTGTGATGGACAAAAGAACATTATTTGAAAACAGTAACATACAATATTTAAAAATGGAAATGGAAAATACACTGATTCATCCTCTCATTTGATCCAGATCTTTCGATTCATCCAGCTGGTTGGCTTGAACATGAATTGCACCCAGCTATTGGGAATCGACCACAAGGCTTTTAACAGCACATTCAAGATTTAGGTTTACTTCACTTTTAAAGCAATTTTTAGTTTGCGTGAACTCCAACAGCCCTGTTTTTTGTCTATTTTCTATAGGTGACTGATACAGAAAATGGACCTTTGTTAGGAAGGCCAGTCCCAGGTGGCTTCACAAGTAAAGATACCATCCAGTACATCGCCAGTCAGATCATCCTCCCCAAAGCTTCAGGCCTGGGCGGCTGCACTGTGTTCAGTTACTACCGGACCCTTCTTCAGAAAGCTGCAGAATCTTTGCTGAGATCCACTGATCCCAGACTTCCAGAAACAACCTTCCTGCTGGTGCCCGATTTCTCTCCATCCAGCAGCTTCAATAATATCACACCGCCTGCCTCGTGTCTTCTGTCCCAATCATTGCCAAGGTAATTACATTGAGAAGAACATAGTCAGCTATCTCTTTGTATCTGATAATTCTCTGTATTTGTTTGGAGGTGAGATAAGATGTGTGACTGTTTGATTACTAAAACTGAAATGGTACAGAAGCATCTACAGTCATTGTCTACACGTGCATTTCATTGTTAATCTTCTATTTTAGATGGTCTTACTATATGGTTAACTGCCCACTATTATGATTTTGCCTTACCAAATGGATTTTTGATCTACTTAGATGATGACAACTTCATGACTATTACCTGTTTGTTTGGTCTTAGATCACAGCACCATGACTGCACCCTCAGTCCCACCCCACCGTGGCAGCAGTCACTGGGGCTCGTCACTTCGTCAGCAGAGCAGGAGGAAGGCTGCAGTACTCAGGACAGGGAAGATGAGAACAGCAGACAGGTAAACAACAAAAGACCACCATGTCATGCACCTATATGGCAGAGAGGCTGCTGGCAGAAACATGAAATCACAGGGGAGGCAGCACCGTCACCCCTCCCGTCAGTATACAAGAGCAACTCATTCACCAAAAACCCAGACTCATATATCTCCAAGGCTGATGGAAACAGTCCTGTTCTGCACACTTGGTCCAGTCCTTCCCCGCCTGGCCACAGCAGGACTCTACCACTCAGCTCCAGGGTAAAGAGCTTTTCTGAGAGAGAGCAGACCAAACAATCTTTGTCATCTTCTGTGGCTTGGGAGGACTTGCCTTTCTCCGAGAGTCTAACAGAGTTTTTGCGCAAGGACGATGAATCGTTTGATAGATGTAGTGAAACTGAGGCTAATTTAATTGCACTAAATCAGAAAGAAACAACTGGGAGCAACGCATCAGTTGCACAATTACAAGACGAGAACTCATCACATGGATCTGTCTTACTTTGTCAGAGTAACACCCAGCTGACAGACGCTCACTCAGACAAGAGGGTATTACTGGATGTCACTAATACAGCTAGTAATGGAGGTGATGTCACACTTGGTTCTTTTGACCAGACACACAAAGACCTTGATGGGCATGAAAACAGGCGGCAAGCCAGCAGTGTTTATTCCCATGAGTGTAAGAAAGAGGGGGAGAAGCCTGGTTTTGTGTCTTTCAAAAACTGCAGTGATGAAGAAGCGCAGCTTGGGGAGGATGCTTACGATTGTTCAGCAGACCTATTCAGTAGCTCAGCGATGATCAGTGTGAACACACAGACACTCGACATGCATGCAGAAACTGGCAGAAAGATGTCAGACACACACGGAAACAAACAGATATTTGATACAGATTCACTCACAGAAGTACACTCGCTCCAATGCTGGTCTGACACACAAAACTTTAATAGTGAAAAAGCTGCTGTCGACATGGACAAATGTGAAAGCTCCATCATTGTGGCCCAGTCTTTATACACACCAGACAAGCAAGGTCTGAATAGCAGTAAAGGCTGTTGGGCTGATAGTTGTGACAGTTCACTGTCAACAGAGACACAAGATCTGAATAACGATAAAAATGCCGCTATTGACATGATCCAGTGTGATTATTCACAGTGTCTTGACTTTATCCCTCCATCTCAGTCTACTCCCATAGTGAAGGTAGGGAGCGTTTCAGGGTTACGTGTTTCCACACGTGGGAAACATACATCGGGTGAATTCAGCTCGCAAGTCGACAGGCGGGATTCTTACACTTTTCCCTTGCATACGCCTGGACGGGGCACTGAAAAGCCAGCCAAAATCACTTCCTCGATTTGTAAATTAAACAGTTTCAGGGCTAACCAGCTGTACCAGTGTGGCAGCAGAGAGGATCCAGAAGACAAGCTGTTGTGCAGTCCTAAACTCCGCAGACGCAGCCAGAGTCTCGACCCCAAGAGAAGATTCTGGACGCTTGACAAGCCTAAACAGTGTCTACTGGCCCAGCAGCATCTGAGGCTCCACAGAGGAAGAGCTGTGAACAGAGGATCAACGGAGAGGAGGACAAACCAGTGTGACACAAGTCTGTGTGACTATGAGGAAAATGAAAAAATGCTTTCTCCCTTCACTACTGAAACCCAGCTGCCTGTGAAGCCCAGGAGAGGACAGACCAGTGACTGTAGCAGGGATTTCAGTTCTGCTCGGAGAGAACAGCAGACAAGTGGAATTAACTGTGAGAGAACTCTGTCGGACCAAACGTCATCACGGACAAGTATGGCGCAAACACAACGTGGGAATGGTGTGTGCAGTCAGCTGCTTGGCAGTGAGAGAGCGGGGTCCAGCCAAAACACACCAGCTCATGAATTAAATCTGGATGGGTCCAACAATCACTCTGTCCACGATGACGATGAGGCATGTGATTGGTCCAGAGATCTGTTCTCCGATTCGGTGTGAGAGGTTCTGTCAGCAAACAGGCCTCTTTGTTACACCAACAGCTGTCAAGGGCCATTTGAGAGATACTAAATAAATGGGACATAAAGGAGTGAGTTTGTACTCTCTTGGCTGACAGGTCTTGGTCAATTAAGTCTTAATTTTATTAATATAATTCTGTAATCTTGAACTTTTCTCCAGTAATAAACAATTGCTTTATTAATCTGGATCTCAGAGTCAGGTCACACACACACAACTTCTTGTATTCGACAGTTGCTATTTGTTTAGGAGAATAAAATACAACAGTCAGCCATACCTTTCTGAGTGGTTTGTTGTGAATTATCCAAATACTGTATATATGAACAATTATTGATGACTATAATATTTATTACTCAACACCACGAATTCCTCCATAATCTGAATGTATAACATAGCAGATTAAGTTTGGGTTGAAAAAAAATGTAGATGAGCAGTAACCAAATCAATCATGGTTTGCGGTTGCCCACCATCATAGACTCTGGTTAGCAGAAATTGATATTACAGGTCACTAAAATATGAAAATGCACAAATGTGATACTGGTGGATGTATTTTAAAAAAGTCCATTTATATTTTCCATTGGGATTTTAAACTATGCACCAAATGGCAAAGATGTTCATCTGGCATAAAAAGTGACCCAAAATGATTATATTACTCACAGACTCTTGCTGTCATACATTAAGAAATGTAGTAAAACACAATTTTACTTAATTTTCTGTCATCTCATGTTAATCTATAACCACCTGGAATAAAATGATGAAATGGATGAAAACAATAAAATCTTGAGTGAGTCAGTCTGCTTGGCAGCTTGTTTAGCTGTCAGCTGTGTACTGCTACACTGATGCAACTGCTGAACAGCCAATTAAAAGGGACATTCACTGGTGTTCTTTTTGTTTTTGGTCCCAGGGCACCACACACACATACACACACACACACACACACATACACACACACACATCTCTCCCAACCTTTTCACAGTTGTTGCTGTTCTCCCTGTCCTCTCAACTACTCAACCTGGGAGTTTATTCCCTCTCTGCTGAGCTGCATGTTTTGGCAAAACAAGTCAATGAATGAATAAACAAAGTGATGAAATCCCCTTTTAGAGTGAAACACAAACATGCAAGAAGGCAACAGTATTCCATCAGAAGAAAATATAACTTCACTATATTCAGAAACATGATTTATAAATTTATAAACTGCAGTTATCTCTGTGAAGTTATTGATGAACTGTTCTTGAGGAAAACAGTTGTTCAAATCCTAGATTTGCAGTCAACTGACACACAATTGCTTGTCTTTTTTTTTTTTTTTTTTTTTTTTTTTTTTCTTC
>OMKZ01000035.1:15114-26728 GCA_900302535.1 Neoniphon sammara
TGGGGGGTGGGGTAATGTTACATCATACTGGCATGGTTCAGTGCAGGGAATTTAGTGTCCTGAAACTGGTGGTCCCCGGTCTCAGTTTCTGTGTGTGTGTGTGTGCGCACGTGCAATCATGCGCGTGTGCTATAAAATGTTACTTAACAGTTCTTTTGCTTGATTTGTCCTTGTTGTGGGTGCCTGTGTACAAAAATCCAGAATGCTTACAAATGCATAGGGCCTGCACTCCAAAAGGTTCTTCACAAAAACTGTTAAATATTTATATCTTCCTTTTAAGTACAGCAGTGTAAAATGTTTCAGCCTACCATTAAGCCTTCATTAGTTCAGTACAGGCAGCCAGAGTCTTTTGGCTTCATTTGCCTCAGTGATAATACTAACAGATACGGCAGTTCTGCAGTTTAATAGTTATTTATAGATTATGTGTGTTACACTTTCCTGATGTGGGGTTTGAAGACCTACCAGTAGTTCATGTCTAGGCAGATCATTTTACTGTGAACAAACACGTACATACTGATTGAACATGTGTTATATTGTCTATATGTATGTCTGGATAAATAAATGATAATCAAAAATGTGTCAGTAATTTTCGAAGAACTATTGATGTTTTTAAATTATGTTGTATCCATCAGCAAAGGAGAATATGTCTAGCAATTTTTTCAGTTAGAAAGGAATGGCCTTTCAAATTCTTAAAATTTGGACATTTTATTATGTGGGGACAACATGTTTTTGCACGTTTTGGCCACCGCTTTTAAGCATCAAGGTTATCACTTTACAAGAATATGTGCTGGCACTGCTGGTGGAGTGAGGCTCACATTGAATTCTCTCTCTCTCTCTCTCTCTCTCTCTCTCTCTGTGTGTGTGTTAGTGTGCACAGGACAGGGACAGCGGGTAAGAAAGAAGCATACCAGGCAGCCAGTTGCTGTCTAAAAACCAGAGTAATCATTTATTTGGCACTGTTTCTGTTCACCTGTTTTAAAATCTGTATTTATATTCTTAAGATGGTTATTCTTAAACTTCAAATCATGAATAATTTGATTCAAAGCATATTGATTCAGACTGAAATCAGAAAGATACTGATGTCAGTTTCTTTTATCTTTTTCTTTTTCTTTCTTTCTTTTTTTTTTTTTTTTGCTGTATCCTTTGAGATGATGGTAAACAATTTAGGAAAGCATAAACTGGGGTGAAGTTCTATTTCTATTTATATGGACAGTGTGAATTGTGGAAGTATTCTACTCCATTCAGTACTTCAGACAGACCAGTCATTTAGACAGTAATAGAAGTTCTATTCCTGTCTAAACTGGTCAGTTCTACATTCTACTCTGGAATTAGCAGTCCAGCATTCATTCATTCAATCACCCTGTTTATCTATTTCCCATTTCATTTGTTTCAATATAAATTGGGCTCTATTGCACTAGAATATAAAAATAATTGGATAAGTCTTACTGATGAATTTGTTTTTTAATAAATAAATATGCTATGTCACTCTTCTAATCTGCCTCAGCAGAATACATGAAAAGTGCCTCTTACACTGCAATATTTTTTCATAATCAAATACATTTGGCGGTAAAAATACTTTTGTCACAAGTTGCTGCTCACACTTCTTTTAATCAGTGCCACAAGGCACATTCCTTCTCACATCCTCTACTGAGAGTTTCTAAATGGGTATACATTCCACTGTGTCAGGCAGTAGTATTTCCATTTCGCAGTAGCTGGGACACAGCACGGGGTGTGGCTATAACATCAGCGCGCTGTACAGTTTAAAAGGCATGACAAGCACATGGTACGAAAGGGTGGAGAAGTGGCTTAGTAAGGAATTGTCAATAAAACGTCAGCTGGGGGGCTGGCATATGGTCCTGCAACTGGAGATGCCCCCTTTGTAGAATTACATTAGATAGAAATACCAGCCACACTTTATTTGGACTGCATTGTCCAACATTAATATTCAACTTAGTATGAGTTGAGTTTCACTACTGAGTCAATGCAGATACTGAAGTTATATATCATATCAATCACTCCAGTGTAAATACTCAACTTAGTGTCAGTTGACTATCAGTCTGTCAGTTCATTTTAAACAGAATATCAACTTTGTATGAGCTGGGTCATAGTTTTCTCCTTTAGCACATCTAAGATGTCTTGTGTATAATTGTAGTAATCCTTTATGGAAATGAGTATTGCTTAATGTGTTTACGACTGCATGAGACACAGAAAGTTGGAATATCCAACACAACTCCCATTGATTATCCCAACTGATGCTATAGTAACTCATCTGGTTTCTGAGTCTCATAATCAGTTCCAGAGTGGCAGATGGCTCAGAGGGTAACACTGTGGCCTCGCAGCAAGCCCTGGTTCTTTCTCTGTGGAGTTTGTGAGGGACATGCTTACTGGGACAGGTACAATCCCTCTGGGTCCCTCCATTCTTCCCAGAACCTGGCCTTTCAGTTGGCTTAGGACTAAAAGCTATGGTGAAGCTTTTAGTTTGTCTGTCCGCGGCTAATCTCGCAAACTACTGGGCCTATCAGCCTAAAACTTTTTGTGCACAGTTATGGCTGTATGATGGAGAACCTCTTGTGGTTGCAGTGATTCAAAAACTTTGAAAAATGTACGCTTACTCACTGCATTCATTGTCTAGCTCGCTCAACCAGGTGCTGCTCTCTCCCTACTGGGTCACTACACCGCTTTCTCACTCATTGTTTAGCTTTCTCTCTCTCTGTATTCGTATTCTGCTGAGCCTATCAGCCTAATAGGCTCCTTCTTTATTTATCCTATTGTGGCTGTATTCACTCCAATCACAGGTGAAAAAATCCAGGACATGCGTTGTGTTTTCTGGACGAGTTTATAGAACACACTGCTGATGAAGAAAGTCAACAGAGCACAGAGCAGACACATGGGAGAACAACACTGCAAAAAGTGTCAGAGGCTGACTGTAATCTGTCAACAAGTTAAAATAGGTTAAATAGCCTGATACTTCTCAACTGTAAAAAATGAAGTGTAAAACAGCTGTCGCTGTTTCATACATCAGCAGACTAATTTGCCTAATCTTTGCAGGTCTTTGGATGAGGCACAAGATCTCTAAGCATCAAGTATTACATTTTTATACATCTGAATGGCAGTAGCCTGCCCACTAACCCTGCACTGTTTCCTTTCATAGTGAGAACTTGGTACATGATCTATCCAACCAACTACCAAGTGATCTTTGTTGTGAATGGGAATGTCAGCTCTAACTGCTCTAATTCTGTGGTCTGCTGTTGGTACTCTGTGGGCTGGTCTCACTCTCCCTCCATAACAGGTCATGGAGATTCTGGCGTCAGACGCCGGTAGTCCCTATAAGCATGTGTCACGCCACTCTCCCAGTATGAGAGGCGTGTGATTGTTTTCCAAAAGAGACAGTGTGCGTAGATGCCTGAATGTGACTATATAGCCTACATGGAGGTTATCTTCAAAGTTCAGCTGCACACAAAACGAGGTAGGACTCTCACTGTACACAGGAGCTTTTTATCACACACAAGAGAGTGGGAGCTTTTAGTGGCTCCTCTCCTGATGCACCATGGAGGTAAGAGCTCCTCTGATGAATATGTTGAAGTGGTAGTTTGCAAAGGTTTACTGAGGGGATTTTTTCATTGATTAGTCTTACTAATCAAGTGTCGCTTTACTGTGTCAACCCTGGAGGTCTGTATTTTTGTTTTGATCATGTTATCATTTCATAGTTGCATATACTACTGGTCCTGTTGAAGAGTTGAAACTTAAGTAGTTATGGAAATGAATTGTGATTTTATTACACTGTGAAAATAATAGTGCCCTGTATTCTCCAGGTGACACGTCATACTCAGGAAGTTAGTAACCACGCAGCCTCCTTGTTGGCAAGTCTGAACCTCCAAAGAGACCGAACTCAGTTCTGTGACTGTGTGGTCAGACAGAGACAGAGCCCAGCTCAGCTCTTCCCTGCACACAGGTGAGCAAGATATGTGGGTTTGATCATTCACACACAAACACACACATTGGATGTCCATGGCGTCTCCTGTACCTGCTTTAGCTATATGATTGAGTTGCATCTGTATGTATGAATCTATGTTTTATTCTCTGTGGGTTTTTGCATTATGTATGCATTTGTGTTTATTGTCTCCATTTATGTTTTTGTTTGCTTTTTTAAATATATGTGTTTTTGTATGTAAACAGAGACTATTGAAAATAGTTTGGTAAACAGTTGCCCCAAACTTGCACAATCTGTTGTAAATATCAAAGTTGTGCAGCTATGCAAAATCTAAATGTGTGATTGGCTGATAGCATCTTATGATGATGGTGCCGCCATCTTCTTCCTCTCAAGTTTTCTCATTGTAAACTGATGAAGTGCCCTGTCTCCTCCTGTTTCAGAGTGTCTGATGTGTATATGCATACTGTATTCATATTTATTTGTATTCTGTTAGTGTCTCCGTTGCTTCTTTTTATTATGTCCTTTATTATTTCTTCCTATTGTATTATATGAATCTAAGCTCAACTGAAAAAGAGAGAAACCTCAATTTGATTGAAAAATCAAAATAAAGGTATGAATGAATGAATCATTTTGTATACTGCTAGTTGTTTGTCTCATGATGATCGTGGTTTTGTTAACCAACACGTTTGCTCTTTGCTCCCCCAGGTGTGTCCTCGCAGCTTCCAGTCCAGTCTTGGCTTCCCTCCTGTCCACCACGGGTGCTCTACTGGACCTGCAGGCTCCCTGCCTGTCTGACTCTGTCCTGGCACTTGTACTGGACTACATTTACACAGGAGCTCTGAAGCCTCCGGCTGGCCATCAGCAGTACTGCAGTCTGCTCACTGCTGCCTGCTACTTACAGATGGACAAACTGCAGGATGCTCTGAGGGCTTGGCATCAGACTGAGATGTATCCACATAATACAAATGTTTTCACTACAGCTGAGAGTCAGTTACATTTGGACACTATCAATACCCCTGGCCATCTTGGGAGGGCCTGTAATAAGACTCATAATCAGACATTATTACCCAATACTGATAGTTACAGAAAAGTTATAGAAACAGATGCTTTGAGTGGTTTGGGTGTAAATTCTCTGAGTAATCAATATTCAGCCAGTTCAAAAACATGTGCTGAGATTCAGAGGCATTCAGCAAATATAGATTCTAGCATTAAACATGTAGAAAAAGATACTTATAGTAGCAGCAGTACAAATGTTGGAAATTATAGTAGCAAGCCTACAAGTACTGCAAGTAGTGTAAATACCCCCAGTTGTATACGATTAAATAGTCTGATAGAACAGAATTGGTTGCGTTATTTACCTAGTACAGCTGAAAGACCCACGGTGCCTAGAAGGCAGCAGTGCCATTCAGCCAGCACTGCAGCACCAGACAAGGGTCAGGGCAGCAGGGAGGAGGTGCTGGTGAGGACAGCTGTGGAGAAGAGGGGTTCCCATTCACCTAACATTGCTGAAGTGCAAGAGGAAGTGAGGAGCAGAGCTGAGATGGTGGAGCAACTGGATTCACCACATACAAGTAAACCAGAGGAGGTGCAAAGGAACAGAGAAGAGAAAGGTGAGAAGGAAGACTATTCATTCAGCAGACATATATGTAGTAGGACTCAGGACGAGTTCAAAGACTCTCCACTCCTCCCTCCTTTCTGTCCACCCCGTCAACTTCACAGAGATGATGGTTCTAACTCCGAGTGTTCCTCTTCCTCCTCATCTTCTCCTCATTGCTGTGGAGCAGTGCCTGTCATCTGTCACAGTAAAAGAGCAGCTATGGTTCAGCTGGCAGAGGCATCTGCCCTACCACCTCTCCTTCCAGCATCTGAGCATCTTCCACAAATGGAATCGTCTGATTGCCATCGGACCACCATCCCACTGCCACCAAGTCCACGAGAGGGAACACACAGCAGCAAGAGCAAAGACAATGACAGTATTGGTACTGGAATCCCCGTTATAGACAGAGCTCATTATGGAGCACAGAATCGAGGTTACAGAAACAACAAAGACCATATTGGAATGCAGAGTTGGGATTATATTGACAACAATCCAAAAAGTGGTGGAATACAGAAATGTAATTACACTGACATCTTAGATCATTGTGGAATACAGAGTACATCTTACAAACCTGGTACATCTCATTATGAAATGCTAAAACAGGATAACAAAGGCAGCAACACAGGCCATTTTGGAATACATAATGATGAACATGATTGCATGGACTATGGATTATCCCAGATGACAGATTATAGTGACCACTTTGCTCATTATGGGTCATTACAGAGTGACAGTAAAACAAAACACCCTGAAGGTGATGGAACATCACAGAACAAGGATTACAAAGATCCTAAGTGTGAAAAAACTGATCTTGGTTTTGATGAGCACCTGTCAAGACAACAGCAAATGGAACGCTATGATTGCCAAGATGTTTCCATGGCAACTGCAGAGGAGGAGCAGGCTATTCACTCCCCATATCAGAAGTTAGTGTCACAGGAAGATGAAACTTCACTTCCTGTTTTGGACTCAGACACAGGAAGTGACTCTCTCTGTGGCGATCAGAGTTTCAGAGGGCGAGATGAGAAGGAAGACTGTCATTCCACTAGGTATACAGCTGAGATGGATAGATTAGAAAGTCGTAAGCCCCACGGACTTAAGGAGGACTCAAACGACAGCTATTCAAACCTACATAGAGCTGACAAAAATAGAACTGACACAGCATCTAGCTCACACAGAGCTAAGAGTCACTCCAGCTTGCATAAAACTATCACAGGCAACAGAGATGATGTCTCTAGTCCACCTAGAGCTATGACAGATAGTAAGGACAGGGATGTTTACCTGTCCACCTGCATCACACCTAAACCAACTTTGGATAATGTCATGGGCAGTTTCTCTGCCTCTGACCAATCAGAGAGAGAGGAGGGGCCTCCTGAACCCCACCCATCTATGGAGTTTGAAAACATCTCAGATGCAGAGATCACAGAACCATCTTGTACAGTGCCTGTGTTTAGCAACACTTGCGACCCTACATACAACCTTGTGGGACACTCATACCGTGGACATCTCCGTTATCACTGCCTGTCCCATGAACCAACACACTTCACATCTGCACACACTAAACAAACCCACTCCAGCCACCTCCTCCATCTCCATCCTGATCAGGCACACCAATCCAGTGACAGGGAAGGGACTGGCACCTGTAGTAGTCCAGGTCACAGCCCTGTGAGAGAGCACTGTGCCAGGGGGAGGGGAAGCCAGGTTCTGCTGCTGGACATTAGCACAAAGCCTGCTGAGCTGCTGGTGTCACACAGAGCCGGGGGTGAAGAGGAAGGGGTTGCATTTGGGGGACAAGGAGAAAAAGGCACAGTTGAGACTGCTAATGACAACAAAAAGCAATGGAAAGAAGCTAAATTTGAAGCTGGGCTTGACAAGGGAGATGTTAGCTCTACATTTGGGGCCTGGACCAAATCTTTTGTTGAGGACAAAGCTGAGGTTGGATCTGAGGCTGGGACATTGGTGGGGGAGCACCTAGCCAAAGCTGAGAGTGTGTTGGCAGGCACGTCTACCAGCCTGCCAGCCTGTGTGTCTCCTAGTGTATCAGACTGCGTGACAGCCTCCATGTCATCCCCATTGCCAGTATGCATACCTTCTTCTCTGCCCGTCTGCCTGCCATCTAGTGTGCCAGCCCATTTATCAACTGCGATCCATCAGCCATACCAGTGCTCTCTGTGCGATCGCTCCTTCAGCCAGCGCGGCTCTCTAAACAGACACATGCGCAGCCACCTTGGCGTACGGCCCTACCCCTGCCCTCGCTGCCCGATGACTTTCTCGCGCCAGTATCGTGTCACGGAGCACATGCGTGTACACCAGCGCTTTGCACTTGGGGAGGACCTTGAAAAGCCCCCTGCCTCTTCCATTTGAGACAAAGATGAGACAGTAAGACAGCAAGTAAAATATGCAGCTCTACCATTAAATGTCCCATATTATTCAGTTTTCATGAGTTTGTTTTCAAATATACTGAGGATGAGAATGTTTTGTAAATAGTGTAGTTAAAATTGTAATTGAATGCAAATTTCATTGTTCTGCAGTTTGTAATTGGGACTGATCCCTGATGTGTAAATAGGTTGGGTGAATGAGACAGTACAAAGGTAAGATTTTGATAAGCTTAAGACTCAGCTGACCATCCAACAAATTTGGAAGAGAACAGCTAGTGAGGATTGGCAATATTACCTTGTCAGTGGTTACAGTGGTTCTGAATACAGTTGTGTCCCAGGGTGTATGTATGCTCAGTCCATTTTCATATTTACTTTGTACTCATGACTGTGCTGTGAGACATCATAGTAAGTGCACCATTGAATTTACTGATGAGAAAACAGTAATAGTAAGAATAAATATGAGTCCGTTTATATAAAGAAGAGTTTCACTGAGTGGTGCAGTGACGATAATCGTGATCTAAATGTCACAAAGGCAAAGTAAATTCATTGATTGATTTTACAATTAAACGATTAAGGCATCCCCCTATTAGTGTTTAAAGAGGCTGAAGCAGAGATAGTAGACTGTTTTGAATTCTTGATCTCCAGGGAACTTAAATGCTCACTTGCCAGGAAAGCTCAGAAATGGCTTTATTTCCTGAGATGCCTAAAGAAGTATGGTGTAACCCTCAAGACTTTGGTCGATTTTTTGGTATAGTATGGACACTGATTCATAAGATTGTGAGGACAATGCAGAAAATTATTGGAGCTGCCACTGCCCCACACAGAAAGACTGTATGGCTTTTAAATAACTGTCACCACTTTACTTTATTAAGACTGCATATTTTTGTTACATTTTTTAGTTTGTTATTTTTATTGTTTACTCATGTAAAGTAAGTTTGCATGTGTGTGTGTGTGTTTACAAGATTTTGTGTCAGTGAGAGATTTGTGGATACCAATGTATTTTTAATACAATCAGCCAGTAAACTACTAACATATAGTAGAAATAACAAGTGATGCTGCTTCATTGGTCCTACAGTGGGAAGTTCCTCTTCCACAGAAACACCAAGAGAGAATACATACTTGTATTATCTGTACTGTATTAACTGTATACTGTGAATGCAACATGTTATTGAGAATGGGTTAGTAATCAGATATACTTTACAATGCCCAGAGAGAGAGATGCTTTGTGGTTGTAGTAAGTTCCAAACATCATCTCTCTGCTCCACTCTTCACAGTTCACACTTTGCTTTTCTGCTCTTCATTCAGTTGGCGTGGTGGTCATCACCACAAGTGCCTAAAGAGAGGAGAGAGGAGAGAGGACTCATACACCACCCTGGTGAAGCAGTCCCGAGCCACGTCACAAAGTACACCAGACCATAATCCAGCCAAATTCATCTGTTCTCATTATATTGTGCATGCATGCCCATGTAGAGCCCTTATTAAAACTCAGCACATGCTTGTAAGAGGTGTTGGCTGTGGCTCCCACTGTTGTCACAATGTGAAAATTAAATATCTGTTTGAAGAATAGTGCCCTGTTGGTGAATCTGAAATGTTTTTAAGTTTCAGCTCCTGAGTGCTCGTGTCAGTCACTTCTGTCGTTGTATTTTCTTGATGCATGTTGACAATTTCAGTTGCAGTCATCTGCTCATTCACTCAGCTGTGTTTCACAAACTGAGGTTCAGAAACATAGTTTCAAGTAAAACATGAATACGGCTGAAATGCTGAGATTATCAAGAAAGCATTTGCAGATTTGTGTTTTTGCTACATGCACTATATGCTGCCATGTTTGCTGCTGTATACTGTGATAAATAGTTTCTAGGAAACTATCCAGCTTGCTTTGTTTACATTATCAGTGCATGATTTGGACCACTAGGATCTTGTCTTAATAGTGGATCACTGCTTTGCGTGTGCAGAAATCACATCATCTTTTATATTCAAATTAGGGCTAGAATTGGATAAATGTTTAAACAAACACAAACCTGTGATTTTTTTTATTTATTTATTTATTTTGATAACCTTTTAAAATGTGTTTCAGTCTTCTTCATGTTTTACTTGAAAAAGAAAACTTGAAACTTGAAATAGAAACTGTAGGCCTAATCATTAATGTTCAAATATATTGTTATGGGTGATTGACTTTCAGTGCCTTTATATCACGAAAAGTAGGCTTAACACGTACAGGTCAGTGTTTTAACAAATTTCCATATTCCTTAGAGGAAAGGCTAAAAACAGGCCTCCAGTATATGTGCATCACCATTACCTGGCTCTTGGTGGAACGCAGGGCAGCCCCAGCCAGTGATGACATCACGATGAAGAGAACTATGCACGCAAGGATGTAGAACTCAAAGACTGCTTCCAGAATGAATGTCATTCCCTGCACACACACACACATACAGACATACAGTATAGTCAAATTTCCAGTTCAAAAAAAGGTTTCAGATTGACACTTATTCTTGGCTCTAAATTACTCTTACACGGTGACTGCATCATCATTGCTGCTTTGATGATATTAGTGAGATATAGTGAGAAGCAAAAGTGTAAAAATCTACTCAAGTAAAAATAGCTCATGTAAAAAGGCACCTAATGTAAGTTACTGTTACTTTTTTTCAAAGCCATGAAAAAGCATGAGAGGTACAGAGTTCAAACCATTGTTTTAACTGGAAAATGTATTTATTATAAAATAAAGCACACAAAGTAAAAACAAATTACTATTCTCTTCTTTGCTGACTGACCATTCACTGCGGATGGATCCACAATGAGCCATTCATTACACTGATCCAGTTTCCATTTCTTACAGAGAGATGACAAAAATGGATTACTGGAGTAAATGTCATTTGTTACCTATTATTACTTTTGTTATTTCATAAATATTAAACTAACTGAGATAGAAACTTGATTGCAAATCCTAACAGTATATATATATGTAGGCTCAACTCAATTTAATTCAAGATTTAAATGATAGGATTGATATCTTTAGGTGTAAGAGCAAGTTGGAGAATTGTTCAGCATTGCATTGGCAGAGGTCTGTACTCTCTGTATGCCTCCTTGTCACAGTCTAAGCAAGAAGGCAGACCCAAACACAGGAGACGACAGGCACAGGAACTGAAGAAAATAACTATTTCCAGACTCAGGTTTACAGGCAGGCAAAGGCAAACAGAAGAGTCCATAAACCAGAATAATGACACTTCTACCTTTTGTAAAAAGTTGTGTTGAATAACTTCCATAGCCCATGGACAAGTGAAAGTGATTCAAGGTCTGCTGTGCATGCATTGGTCTGTTGACCAATGTAGGCTGCTAAATTTTGATAATAACATGCCTTTTTGAGATATCAGCACAGCAATCTATTAAAAAGGTAATATTACTGTTTTAGAATTGGCATTAAATTTGGAATACTGGGCAAGTGGCAGTTATGAACAGTCCTACCACTACGTGAACTATATACTTATAATGATGGATATGCAGCCCTATTCACACTCCTACCTCATAATGTCCTGTCCAGTCAATCTCCACAGGCTCTGTGCTATTGTCATCATGGTCAGGACTTTCATAGCTCCAGCGGCGGCTGTACACTAAAATGGGAAGGAGGCTGATAAAAGCCACCCAAATAGAGGCAAGCATGGTCACGATGCTCAGACCCAAAGATAAGGTGACCTAGAAGCCAACAGAGAGAAATGC
>OMKZ01000040.1:0-12861 GCA_900302535.1 Neoniphon sammara
GAGGCTTGCACAGCTGTAACTGCTTTTGCTAGCGCCTCCATGTTATTAGCATTGGTAGTTGCTTCGGGGCTAATGCTAGCCGGGGATTCAAAATTACCCCGAGTTGTGGCTCTCACACTCTGTTCTTTGTTCGGCTTGGGAGGCATTTATCCACTCAAAAGGTAGTAAAGTTACTTAGTATGCGTTTTAACAAAGTTTAAATAGTTACGAATAAATAAAATAAAAATGAATAAATTAAACAACTTTCTGCGGGAGCTGTGGAAAACATGTCTACTCACTATGCATGCTCAAGCGCGTCCCCACTTGTGTGGTTTCTATCCTCGTAAACCATTGCACCATTACAAAAATACCACTTCACTGACATAAAGCCATGCGCCATCATAACAGAGCCCACAATGTTAAAAGTCTATTCCAAATGTTTGGAGACAAAATCCAGTGTGAATAAAGAAAGATTGCAGAGGCAACTCCCCAACATTGTTCTCATAAGAATTGCACAAAAGGTTTCTCTCTGTATCTCTGCCTTTAAATCTATGGGTTACAGTTAGTCAACAGGTACTATGAATGGAGAATAGTTATTCAACAGATAGTATGAATGGGCAATTTTCCTAACAGTTAGCCAAATATTTGTTTCTTGCTAACAATGTTCTTATAACAAAATTAAAAAATAATAATAATAATTTGGTCCCTTTTGCCAATCCTCATCACCACTGAAAGCCATTACCATCTCCACTGTCTCAATTCTATCATCTATCATCATCTTTACTCTGGACATTATAATCACAAAGACAGCAACAAAAAGCCTGTACTACATACTGTATATCCATAGTCCATACATTGTTTACAATCTATGCAGCTATTATAACAAAACCTGTTACTTGCAATCAGATATGCTTTAGTTTTCTGATGTGGCCTCATAAATGTGTATGGTAGCTGCATTAGCATTGTTCAATGTACTTTGAAAATTTGAATATTCTCCTCTGTGCATGTCCTGTCCTGATCTTCTTCATTCCCACAGGGTGAGTCTCTACTACCAAACTCTGTAATCTGGTATTTGACTGCGCTAATTACATGTAAGGCAATTACAGTGGCCCCAGTACCCCTTCACTTTTTACACACTTTATTGTGTCATATACTTAATTTAAAATTGATTACATTTTTTCTGCAATCAATTTACACACTGTTCTCGATAATTACATGATGACACTCCAATCTGTGTTCAGATGCGCCCTGTTTCATATGATCATCCATGAAATGTCTTTAGAACTTGATTACAGTGTATCTATGCAAATTTCAAATGACTGGACATGATTTAGAAATGTACCCAAATTTTTTTTATATAAGGTCTCACAGTTCATAGTGCATGTCTGAGCAAAAACAAGCCATAAAGATCAAGGAGTTCTCTGTAGTCCTCTGAGATAGTATTGTGCTGAGTCATAGATCGAGGGAAGGCTATAAATAATTGCAAGTTCCTACAGTGAGCCTCATCACTGTGAAATGAAAGAAGTGCTGAACCAGAAAGAAGTGCTGTCTAGCAAAATCCAGTAACTAGACAACAAGGGCCTTGGTCAGGTGCATTGATCAAGAGACCAGTGGCCCCTCTAATATAAATCTTGCCAGATGGCCAGCTGCAGCACTCCAGCTGGCCAAATAGCATTTAAGTCTAGGCACATACTAGATATCTGAAATTCACTCTCGGGTAGAGATTCCACACATAAAGACAATCTTTGCCAATTTTCCTTATTTTGTTTGGTGAAGCACACTCAGCACACATGTTCACAAGCTCTGTAAACCATGCACTTATGGATAGTTTGTCCCAGCCAAATGGCACAAAATACAGAAAGTAGATTCCAGCCCCAAGCCACAACAACACCAACAAGGTAGCAAATTTAAAAAATAAATGAACACGAGGCCTTGTTAAAAACAGTGTTACCACAGTCCAAATTTAAAGGCTCCTATAAATGCCCCCTTAATGTCCTGTTCAGCAATCCTCAGGGCTATCCCACATGACCTGTGATCCTTAGCATCCTATCACTTTCATTTTGAGCCCACTCACGCAGCTTTTAATACAGGAAAGAAGAGCTCATCAGCACCCATGTGCTGCCCAAACACTAGATGCACCTACAGCCAAGCCAGTAACTATCAAATGATTTACTGATACAGTGGCCCATATCTGCCAAATATAGTGAGGCGACTCCGTTGGCAGATAACCTGTTCCTGGGTGCATACAAACTCAGACTATTCACCTTTGAGCACAAGGACTCAAAGAATACACCCAAGACAACACTGCTGTGGTTTTTGGACAAGACTGACATGTTCTTGAGAGGCCCTGCCAAAGCCCTGGCTTGAACCCTATTGAAAATCTGTTGAGGCACTCCCATTCAGTGTCAAATTGTGGCAGAAAATCGGGCAACTTTTTTCTTTATCTATCTATCTAGATAGATAGATAGATTTGTATAAGTGATGGTGTACTACTTATTCTTATGGTTTGTAAAGGTATCTTGTAATCCTGTATGGGCTGAGTAATCTTGTGGCATGACACTTAAAAAAAATCAAACAATCAATTAATATTGTATCACACAGGCATGCAAACACAAACACTTGTTGGCCCCAGGTTGTCTGCACAAAAAGCTTTATTGAAGTCATTGCACTTAAAAGACAAGGTTTTCCAAAGTTTCAAACAAATTTTATATCATTGCCAAGCACCACAACCACTGACTCAAAGGCAGACAACATTACACCAAATGATCTTTGGAAAATTATTTGTTGATTAACATTTCATTCAGACAGCTTGAACATGCCAGTCTGTGCACTCAAGCAGTCAGTTTTCATGTTCTTTGTGACCTGACATGCCAGACAGTCTTTTCAGTGTTCCAGTTGTCTAATATGCATAAACATCACTTATACAGTAAAGGTGTAAAGTGTTTTAAAATCATGACTATGTATGCACACTACATGGGAAGAAAAAAAAATCACTCTTTAGAAATCAGTTACAGCACACTTTGCATAGCATATTTACACACAAAATGAACATCAGAAAACAAAACTTTAATGTATATTGTAGGTTTTCAAATATTGGAGGGCATACAGTTGCTTAACCCACTGGGGGCTTAAAAGGGTGGATTTATTTTTGGAATGATCACTGCATATATTGCATTAGTACATGAATCTGATAAAAAAAAAAATAGTAACAAAATATGACTTACATTTAAGGAACTAATTTTTTCTTCTGTAACAGCATAAACTTACAGTAGCAAATTGTTTTCGAGAGCAACCTTTACACCATATGAAGACAATTCTGAGCAAACAAAACAGATGTGTAATAGTAGGCCATGTTAAGGTCAAGTAGGGTCATGAGAAACCAAAGTGCAAGTGAGCAGAGATTACTATATGCATGAACAGCATAATTTGTGGTATACTTTGTGTTAAACACAAGTGTGTTTAACTATCTTATTTGTCTTAAAATGCTTCCATAGTGAAGCACTGCTAATAACCTCGGGTTGGCAAAGCAAGTTTAATTATCAGTTTTGTATATCAAAAATATATTTGTATATTTTGACTGGAGTTCATTCTTTGCCATTCAGTTTGCCAGTTAACCAACTTGCACCCTAATAAAACTATGCCGTTTGGCTATGACCACTAAGGTTTAACTCATTATGCTAAGCCTGGTTTAGCATAATGGCGTAATACCGGCAGTGCTACTGTCATCCTGAAATAGCAAATCACTATTACATAACCAGAGTGATGACTTCTGTACTTGGAGACAGCTTTAACTCCTAGTATATAGCAAGCCAGTATTTCACACAAAGTACAACAATTAAAGTCCCTTATTTTTCCTGCCAAGAGAATGCATCAAGAAAATGGCTCATTGGCACCAGGTAGAGACTGGTGTAACTGTGAAAGTCTGAGCAAGCATTAGAAGGCTAGTTAATGGTTGAGTCATATGAAATGGAACATGCTTGCATAGAAAGACTGCTATGATGTGGTATGAGAACATGTCATCCAGTGGATAACTTTTACAAATGATAAACAACAACACGTATCTATCAATAAACCACAGTCCTTCTTGAGAAACACTCACTTAACATGTCTGGTTAGTTCTTTGGCAATACATCAAAGCTTTACACGTATCTTGGGTGGCAAATATGCCTCTTCAAATATGAATGCCATCACCGTGATACAGTACAAGAAGTGTATAACACCAAATGGAAGGACTTATCTTGCTTTAAAAGCAATGAAGTGGGGAGTACTGTGGACCTGGCATCTAGAAACAAGGTTAGATGAAGAAAAAAACATACTGAGGAATAAAACATTTAAACCAACTAAACGATGCACTAACATAAACGATATCTAAGCAAATAGGTTTAAAAAACACCTAAAAAATATGTATATGGTACATAGTACACACATGCTCAAAACATACACTGATCTCTGCTCACTAGCACTACAGTGAAACACTCTTATGAAATTCAACAGTGCATCCATGCAAGCACGAGACTTTATTACTAGTCAATAAGCTGCAATATGCCCTCTACCAAATAAACTGAGACATCCAGTTTTATACCAGCTCTCATCAAAATAATTGAGAGGAGAGATTGCCCCCAGAAGCCTTAACAGCATATATGCCAACTTTAAATCATTATGGTTGAAAGACACACCTGAATAGTAATCTTCCCTGTTATTTGCTTTTGTTCAGGCGGTTGCTTTTATCTGTTGTTGTGCCAATGCTTCATTCAGTGACCTTTTCGGTGGTGATCACTCTTTTCTCCTGCACCACCACCTTATGGTGGCCAGGAGCTGTGCTCACTGTGGTGGAAGATCCGTTCAAACCCACCATGCTGCCACGCTGAGAGCTGGTGGAACCGCTATCCTGGCTGTAGGGGAATCGTTGGGATCCGGATAGACCACTCCTCTCAGACAGAATTCCTGCCCCCTGGACCAGCTGCCCTCCTCTGGCTTTCACACCATCAACCACCAGCATACTCTGAGATCCTGCAAGCCTGCCTCTCTGCAGTGTGCCTCCCTGTACGAGGTAGGCCTGACTACCCTCCAACACCTGTGTGGATCCCACTGGGACCTGGCTATCTACTACCATCATGGCTTCAGAACTAGGCAGGTTGCCAGTGTGGATCAGGTTGACACCACCCCCTTCCACATGCATTCCCTGTCCCACAACCCCACTCCTCTCCACAAGAACCATGCCCTGGCCCGGCGGACTGGACATCACTGTCTGACCCTGCAACACCATGCCTGGGGCAGCCCCAGTCTGTGCACCATTAACCACTATCATACCCTGCAGGTTGGTGGCTGGAGTCTCAGCCAGCAGCATGGTGTTCTGAAGCTGTGGTTGAACTATGTAGTGCATAGGCTGCAGTACAGGGGTGGTGGTGTAGTAGACAGGCTGTTGCTGCAGTAGGACCGTCTGGCCTTGGTTTGCCATCTCTCCCCTCACTTTGGTCATCCCTTCCTTGTCTATGCCCAAACTTTCTCTCACTATGTGAGAGTGCTCAGATGACTCCTTCAGCACAGTCCGCTCTGTTTGTGGGAGAGTGATCTTAGGCTGGGGTGGTGATGGGAGCTGCTGTTGGGCAGACATTACACTTGATACTGAGGTTACAGCGTTAAGGGTGGGCATGGGTAGAAGACTGAGCTCTTTTTTTTTCTCAGTGTGGATCTCCTTGCCACCGCACACTTCAGCCAGGGTCTTGAATTTTGGTCCCAGGTCATTGAGGAACTGGAGGTCCTTGTCAGACTCCAGTAGGCTGCAGCAGCCAACTGAGCCAGCAGAAGAGCCCTGGCCCTCGTAGTCATACACCAACAGACTGTCCTTTGTTGCCTGGTTCTCCGCTGCACAGCTCGCCTTCTGCAGAGACAAAACCAAAGGAAACCACACAAAGGTTACAATACCACCCTCAAACATGAACAAGGAAAGTACTTTGTTTAGTGGGTACAATCCTGTTCTTTTCCATTCTATGATCTGCTATGATCCACAACGGAGTATTAGGGCCACGTTGAGAAAAAAAAAATCTGAGATTTGGAGAATAAAGTCGTAATTATAATATTATGAGAATAGTTGTATTATTACTAGAATAACGTCATAATACTACGAGAATAAAGTTGTAATTTTACTGGAAAAAAACTCAATATTATGAGAATAAAGTCATAATTTTATGAGAAAAAAGACATTATGGGAAAAAAAGTAATTTTATGAGACAAAAAGTCATAATATTATGAGAATAAAGTAAATTACGAGTTAGAGGGGAAATATCAAAGAGCAGCCTTAAAATGAGCAGCATGGGCCATCTTGTGAAGTTATACCTTAGTATAGGTTTCACAAACAACGAAGCACTCAATGTTTTGGCACATCAGCACCGCATTATCGTAAGTATCAGGACTTTGAAAAGATTCTGTCAGAAACCGTGTCTATTCCAAAGAAAGAACCCAACAGACTTGGAGGAAATTGCCTCCTTAGTGGAAGAGCAAATGGCTGGTAGTGGTAGACTGCAAGGCTCTCGTTGGTTACATCAGTGTGCTATTCAAAGGGGTTTCATAGTTTCTCAGGAAACAATGAGACTAGTAGTGTGGATCTTTCTTCAGAATATACACAGTTTCTGACACAATCTTTTCAAAGATTGTGTCAGATCTTTTCTCTCATATAATAAGACTTTATTCTCATATTATGGGTTTTTCTTTATTCACGGAATATTATGACTTTATTCTAGTAATATTACGACTTTATTTTCATAATATTACGGCTTTATTCTAATAAAATAATGACTTTATTCTCGAAATCTCAAATTTATTTTTGTTTCTCAACGTGGCCCTAATACTCCGTCACAATGATCTGTGTTTGAATGTGGCTGCTCTAGTATTAATATCACTTAAGAAAATTCGTACATACCATCAAGCCTGTCGAGCATCATTCTCACACCACTCTTTCACACTTAATGGCCTACAAAGCTTTATTTTTTGTCTAACATTGTGACTGTAGTATAGGTTAAGGAAAATAAAAGCCTAAAGATAGAACAGTGAGCTGATTCCTCACCTGAGAATAGTACTGTTCCAAGTAGTGGTCTGGCAGGGCAATGCCATCATACATTCCTCTTGCCTCTCTGTGCTCAAACTCAGAGTAGAAGCCACTGCCCTGGCCCCCCTGGCTCAACATCCCCCCTTGGCCCATCATCCCCCACATTCCTTCCTTGTAGCCATTTGCATAACCATCTTGGTAGAACGCCCCATCCATGGAGGTCGAAGACTTCTGGAACTCACCAGCCACCATGGGAGCCATCAATGCATTGTTAGTCATCTTGCCCATTTTGACTATCTCTCCATCCACCTGTGCTGGCATGTTTAGTAGCGGCACCTCCTGTGATAAGCCAGGGGTCAAAATGTCAGAGAAGAAGGTCAGTAGTGATCTTACATACAATAACACCCAAAATAGAGAGCTTTCAGGTTATTTATTGTAATGCAACTTTTGGCAATCATGTTGGAGGTCCTCAGTTTGTAACATACAACTTGGTCATCCCAAAAGGACTGAGAAGCCTTGGTTGCTGTTTTTGACTTGGAACTTATCATTTCAACACTGAAACATCAGAGCAGTGTCTGCTTGACAATATTGACAGGATCTGGTCAGGTAAGAAATTAGTGTTAGTTATGTCTCGTTGTCACATGTTGCATTGTTTGTTTTGCGATGGTAACCTGCTGGCGAGTTGCATTATGCACTATAGCCATGCACTAATTATTTTTTCAGGTTAACTAAACTGACACCAGAAGCTTGAGACAAACACTAAAGCCAAGCCAGCTTACTCTATCGCTGTGATAAAAATATGGAATCAAATTTATTATTATTATTATTATTATTATTATTTTAAAGATTATTTTTTTGGCATATCTGCTTTATTGACAGCGACAGTAGAGACAGACAAGAAAGCGTGGGAGAGAGTGGGGGGGTGACATGCAGTAAAGGGCGCAGGCCGGAATCGAACCCGCGCCGCCGCGATTATGTGGTACGCGCTCTACGGAGTGAGCCATCGGAGCACCCTCGAATCAAATTTATTGTAACACACTATTCAAATTCATTTGTAATGTTAGCAAATGGACTGACACTCACATCAGAACATGTTTTTTTTTTACTATCCTGTTTGTCAGTCTCTTTTTATTTTGCACACAGCTAATTCTCTAAGGAGACTCTATGATGATGTCAGATGGTGTCGAAGAGATTTGACACGACTTCAAAATACTTTTTGTACTGAAAGCAAGGACAGCCCAGAAAATAGACATCATACACCACGCTGAGAAACATACAGTACATATCAATAGTCATAAGTTAAAGGTTTGTTAAAGGTAAATACATTTATCGTACCGTGTTCTCACCCTGGCCCTCAGTGTGGTAGGCAATGAGATGTGATTTGGTGTCAAAAGGCATCTCAGTAAAGCCTGCACCAGCCAGCCCACCAGCCCCACCACAATTGCAGAAGAGCAGCAGCAGAGGGATGACTGTGGACACAAAACAAAAAGTATGAGCACATCTCAGTAGTCCCCAGTGTGTGGTTCAGGCACCCCTAGAGGTCCTTGTAAGTGCGACGCAAGCCCGCAACAAACAAACATTAAAGGTCCAGTAAATAATCTGTGTTTTTATTAGACCTGTTTTAACAAAACTGGATTCACAAAGTGCAATATTTTAAAGCAAATTTTATGAATGATCATGAACGTGTAAACCATGATCCTGAACACAGATTTCAGCTACAGAATATATATGAGAGTCTCTTCATGAATGAATGCATACAGTGCAATGTCAGCAGAATTTGTGGTGGGACTACAAAATCCAACATATTAGTTCGATTTAACTTTTGAAAAATGACAGTTTAAGTAAACATCTGGTGTATTCCTTCTGGCATAACATTATAGGTTAGACCTATACATAACTATTGCTGAACTTTCAGCTGTTACATCTATAAAAGGATGTGGTCTAATCACTTATTGGGTTCAGGTGATGTAAATGACCCACTGGCATCATGCATGTGTATTTGACAGCAATGCTCCCAGAAACTTGGTGGTAGGTGAAGGTACATTGAAGTATGTGATTAAATTTTCTACAATATCAATCATCATGATGGCAAAAACAAAAATTCAGTATGACCCTGACTGAAAATTACTGCAATTATCCTTTCATATTCATGTTTGTCTGCCCTTCAATGTTTGTGTGAGACAGGTTAGTGCAGAAACCGCTGTTTGAATGCTCTAAAGCAGAGAATTTCAGTCTGCCACAGCACACTGGTGCGTCTTTAGGCAAAGCCGAATGTGCCATGGAATTCTGACACTTCAGATGCATTTTACTCATAGTGAAACCTGTCTTCACAACACAGCCAAGAGCTAATTTACAGCGCAACATAATCAGTCATTTGTGTAAGCAGTTACTTCATAATATAAGCTATTTCTTTTGCAAAAATGATTTTCTATTTAGTTTGATCATATTTACTCAGTCCAGGTGGGCATGATTCATGTTCTCTGTTTGATTTTATTAATTAAGGGAGCGGGGGGAATATCAGATGACGTATTGAGTTGACAGGAGCTACTCAGTGACTGCTGTATCAATACGGACTTTTTCTTGTGCATATCTCTCTCTCTCTCTCTCTCTCTCTCTCTCTCTCTCTATATATATATATATACATATGTATACAGCTGACATTATGTGCACTTTGCATTCATTGTGGCTGAGTTCACTTTCAAGTTAGTAGCATGTCTATTTTAACTGGTCAGTACTTTTTCACTTGTAAAAAGACTTAGGTTAAAAAATGTAGCTGTTCATGTTGTTTTGTTTTATTGTGTTATTATAGCTATTTGCAGTTAATGAAATAGCTCTTTCCATTATATTTATTTATGTCTGAATTCATATCAGTGTGATTTACTACTGCCTAGTGTGTGTGTGTGTGTGTGTGTGCGTGCGCGCGCGTGCGTGTGTGTATGTGTGACATTTGGTGTGCCTTAGCCCCAAAAAGATTGAAACCACTGATCTACAGATTCGCTATAACAGCTTGTGGGGCCTGACTCTCTTGTCTGGCGCATGTTCTAATCATAGAATGTAAAAAATAAGGACGTAGTGAGTGTGACGTCACCCATTGGGTTCTACGAGGCCGTTTTGAAGCTCGAAAACCTTGTTTTTGATCAGCACCATATTGCAACCAACCTTTGACCTTGACATGGGAGTCTGTGCCGTAGAATAAAAAGGGAGGAGTGGAGCCCACAGCTGAAGGAAGGACAGCCTACTTTGAATATTGACATTCACGGAGCACACCCACTGAGATTTACCGATTAACCTGCAGGCCGCATATAACTGAATGTCATATCGAGCCAAAACTTAACAGTAACTGCTACTGCGGTGCTATTGTAAGCTAACACTAGCCAACTCCATATCGGTCCATGTCACAGACAAAGTTCACATTTAGGTTAGTGGGCGCACTATTACAAAGAATGATTCACCGAGTGTCACGGCGATCCACGGTCATTTTCATTTTGTTCTTTCTTGTTTAACGGCAGTGGGCAAACGAAAGAGTGCATTTCCACTGTCAATTTCAGTTTCAGTTCTGTGTATTTACACTGTGTCACGCCCCCTTTATTAGCAATGGATAGGCGACCTGTAAATCACTATCCCCCTATCTTCTTAGTTTCACAATAATTTTATAAATCACCATATGGCCACACATTAGAGCAAGTAAAATTAGACACTGACACCAAAAACTGTGTTTGAAAAAATTACTGCCTTCATAATTTCACTGAGAAATCCGCCCCGGCCACATACACAATGAATGTATTAGGGCGGGGCTAAAAGTCTTTTTGCAACCAGCCCTAGCGGGCAGTAGTGGAAGTGCAGCAAAAGTTAATTGCTGGTCGGCCTCAATATGGCGGCTGGTTTCTGCCCGCTTGGTTCTAATATGTCTACTTGTGCTAGTCACCAGCAGTGAGTACTGCCACCTGCTGGCCAGGCCAAAAATCATATCTAAAGAAAAAAAATTTCAGAAGGTCTCATTTGGTTATCACAGACCGCAAATAGAACTACTGAGGAATGAGTCACCTGTTTCATTCTAGGTCAAATTTGAAGGTGTACTCCACACATCTGCATGTTTCCTCAACTCCACTAATGGCACTTTCTTAACTTTTTCAACTGATTCCTTAATCCATCTACTACTGTTGTCTCATCTTTTGCCACTTACATAAAAGTCATCAAAGAGATGTTTTTTACCCACCTGGCCCACCTTTGTTTATTTTTAATTTAGTTAAATTTTTAATATAAGGATAATTGTGTATATTATGAAATACTCTTCCAACTTCAATACATTGATTTGTCAAAATCCTGTACATAGATTAGCTGGATGCTAAAAGGTATAGTACAAAGCTCATGCAGATAGATCTGCATCTCTGGTATTGAGAGACTCTTTAAGATCTTTACATTTGGATAGAAATGCACACTGTTTGTTGCCTATTCTGATCTAAGTCTTCAATAGGACTCAGTTTGCTGAGATCTTAATTGCGTCTTGTTGTCAAACCCCCTTTAGCCCTGGTCTTGACTCAACCTTGTCTGGGTGTGGTTTTGGAGTTGACTTCAACTCAGCATAACTGGTATGCACTAGAGCTGTGTTTTAGTCACTTGACCATGGAGGCCATCAACAAGTGAATGTTACATCATACTCACGAAGTAGCAGTAGCAGGCCCAGGAAGATCAGTCCAATGGCTGAAGCTCCTAACTCTGACCGACTAGGAGCGCCTCCTGCTCCGCAGACCTTTCCATCCTCGCAGGTACAAACGTCCACTGTGACCTTCTGCAGGTCTGGACAGGCCTCTCCCTGCTGGTCCTTCACCTCCACCACCACCTCATAGGAACCAGGCCACATGTCCTCCTGGGCCCTCAAGATGGCTGAGGTTTCTGCCGGCAACAACACAATCACATGGTACTCAGTTGGAAATTGCTGTGTAGTTCTATATATGTAGTGCACTATAGTGCTTTATACTTAGGTCTTTAGTCAGGTCCCAATTAGCAGACGTGGAAACTAAGTAAAGTAAAGGTACTTTACTTCAGTTCACTTTTGGGGTTCTGGCACTTTACTTTTACTGGACTACATATTGGTGGGAAATTGTGTATGTTTTTCTGCACTACATTTAGGCTATCTGACAGTGGTAGTTAGTAGTTACTAGTTACTTTGCAGAATAAGTTCCATGCAAAACATCAAATGTGAAGCATTGTTAGTGTGTCTAGCCAACTAGCCAACAGTATATGGAGCAGTTAGAGCTACAACATAAAAATACTTCTAACAGGTTTATGTATCAATAATTTAACACTCTGAAAGGAGCTGTTCTTCAAAATAACACTTTTTGGTAACACTTTCTATGAAGGTCTATTGTATAATGCATTATGAGCGCATTCATAAGGCATTATAATACATTTATAATGCGTTATAAAACATGTTATAAATGTTCATAACCGTGTATGACAACTTATAACAAGGTTTATAAATGATTATAAGTGGTGGATTATAATGTGTTATAAGCTCATCATTCATAATGTTTTATACCTTCATGGCAAAGTGACAAGTGTTTTCTGGAAGAATCTGAAGTCCTGGGTGGTATACCATGTTATAACTACCAGTTATAAAAATAATATGAACTGCTGTAACACATCATAAGAAATAATAAATGCTCAAATTCTGAAATGGAATACCTTATATACTCTTATCAAATACTGTTCATAAGACCTCATAATTGTATTATAGTATATAATTGCTAATAACCTTACACAATGCTGTCACTTTACTTAGAGCTCACAAAGTCATCCTATAGCACATTATTGATGTTTATTAGACATTATTCCAG
>OMKZ01000044.1:15098-30432 GCA_900302535.1 Neoniphon sammara
CAAAAGAAAAAAAAAAAAAAAAAAAAAAAAAAACAGCATCTCAACAACAACGCAATTCATGACATGACAAGTAAAGGAAATGAATTAAGGAGGAGTGATGCAGTAAGTGGGGAAGGGAGAGGAAGTGTGAAAGAAAAGGATGGAGAGAGAAAGACAGAACTGGTGTTTTGAGATGAGAAAACTTCAAACTTGGTTCCTACAACCAATCCTACATCTGTGCCCAGATACTGAGGTTACCAGGGCTGATGTGAAAGGTCTGTGATGATTTCACTGCTCACTGAAAAAGAGCACACTCAAGAACCATTAGCATTAAAAACAGGGTTAACTGTTAACTTCACTCAGTGCACCTGTTTCCATGCAACCGATACCTCAATCCGTGTTTATCCACTTGATTTTATTCTATTTTTAACTTTTAAACCCTAAATGGCAGCAATAATGCCAACATGAATGATAGTCATCAACACTATTCCAGCAATGCTTGTTTTGATTTTTCACCATTTTGACCAACTGCAGTCAATCTCTGGCTGCACTCGTGTCATGACATTTGGTCAACCTGCTCTAGGGCCCAATATAAGTCCAAGGTCTGTCCATCATATATATGAAAGCAGGTTTGCTTAATCAATGCACATGCCTTTATTTGGAGCATTAACCTACAAATACATCAAAGGATTGCCAAACGATTGCATTTTGAATGTTTATCCATACGCTGTAATGCATGTTAGTAATGCATCCAAAGATGGATGCATAGAGATTGCCATAATTTAATTGTATGAATGTACCAGTCATTATGAAACATGAACCAGATATAAACCCTGCAGCCCTGAAATCACTGCCATACTGTAATTTCTTTTTTTTCTGATTCCAAGGCATTAGTGTTTTTCAATTGCAATTTTTCTTCATTGCCATACCATCTCCGGACACAGATATCGAAACAGTGCATGCTAATGGTAGCACTCAATTATACTTTACACGTCGTTAATGGGTTTGTTGATGAATATGGTTCTGCCTCAATAACTAATGGGACCAGAATGAATCCCAGTAATTAAGTCAAAGGTGATCCCCAATCTCTTCTGCACACACATAAATGTAAAGCATCCAGTAAAGAGGCCACGGTGCTTTACTGCATCACGATTGAACTCAAATACAACAGTCCACACACAATCGTATATATTTTTGTAGGGTACTGTTTTACTTTTAGTTGAGTGCTTTCAGAATACTTGTACTTGAGAAAAAATACTAAACTTCTAGAACTTCCTCTTAGATAAAATAGACCTCTGCATATTCCTTTGGGTAATAACACATCACCTAGGATTCGATCAATGTGACAATGAAGACAGCCATAGCAATATGAGGAAGTATTGACCATAGGATTGCCAACCAGGGTATGTTGGGGTCCAATTAGGAAAAAGTATTCATCAATATCACAGTTAGAAAGAGAATAATGGTGAGGATATTCAGGACATTTACACAAGAAATGAGAAAGCAAGATGGCCTCGGAAAGTGACATCAAGATAATTTAAGACGTTTGTGTTTACGGCTACAACTAACAATTATTTTCACTGTCAATTATTCTATCAATTACTTTTTTTAATGAATTAATCATTGGTCTATAGTGTCAAAAATAATGACAAATCCTTAAGGGAAGTTAGCAGAGCCCAAAGAGATGTCGTCAAATTGCTCATCTGACCAGCAGCCAAAACAACTTAGTTGTATAATGAGGAATGGAAAAAAGTAATTAAATTTTAGCATCTTAGTGATCTTAGAGAAGCTCTCAGCAAATGTATGGCATTTTTACATGAGAAATGGCTAGAACAATTAATCAATTACCAAAAGTATAATGAATTAATTTTCTCTCAATCAACTATCCAATTAATCGACCAATTGTTTCAGCACTGTTTGTAATTCGGGTTAGAATGAATTAACACCGCTTTTACGGTGTTAATTCAGATGAACATGAAAATAAAAAATAAATGTAAACCTGTCAGGATATGCTTTAGGTCTGCACAAACTCGAACGATTTCTCACCAGAAAAAATTAAGAAATCGCAACATTGTGAATTTAAGACTTAAAATGCTATGGTAAATATTCAAGACCTTGGTTTTGGTTAATTTGATTTAAGTCATTTTAAGATCTTCTCAGGACCTGCAGACAAATCACATGATATGAATGGATCATCATGGACTGACATATTGCAGTTGGGCTAAGTGGGGAGAAAGGGTTTGGGGGTGGGGGTGGGGTATTCATCTAGTTCCCATCCAAACCACAAATGATCTGTGAACCAAAGCTAGTCATTTTGTTGTTAGCCTTTTGTTATTTTAGCCATGTCTACTTTTAAATAATTTGGCTGACTCTGAGAGATGAGTAGCGCCGCAAGCAGGAACCAAATGTCCCGTGATTATTCTCAATCCATTTGGTTGCTTTTGCAAACGGCTACACCACTATTACTGCACTATTACCGCAGAACACACAGTGAAGGGAATCATATGCAAAATAAAGCTATTTACTGTGCTTTGAGGGCAGAGGGTCATCTTGGTCTGATTAGTATTCTACGTTTGATGAATCTAGTTTCTATAGCCACTCTCTACTATCTCAGCCATGCAGAACATTGCCTAGTGGAATCCTATTACTATGTCTGTCATGCTGATCATTTGCTATGGGTAGTAAATAATCAGCATTGGCTCTTTATGTCACCAACCAGTCTGTCAAGGTCGTGACACCATGAAAAAAAACATTCCAGTAAGACCTCCGTCCACACAGTCTGAATCGCCCAAAAGACTGGAGGTACGCTTGATTTAGTATGTAATGCAAACAGGTGATTTCTGGAGTTATGGCATCTCAGCTCTCTATCACCGTGTAGCTATTCATCTTTTCTTTCCACCGTGCCAGGCAAGGATGGATCAATGCCACTTGTATTTTGGAAAGGTAATTGAAATGTCTTCTGTATTTATCAAACCTCTCAGATTAGCTGTGCTGATCCAGAATCACTGACTAGGTCCCTTGAACGTTCTCATTCTCAGTGATCTTTAGAGCAAAACTTAAGACTGAATTAGCTTCAAAGGCTATGTGATACCTGAGCAGCATTTAGAAACCCTGTTGATAAGACAGGGTTTGCCAGTACCCATTTGTTCGTAACGTTCTTGCTCCTTTCAACCCACATCGTTACCCACATTGATTTTGTCCCATTTGCCGATCCCATTCCTGCTGAAGGCGGTTATGTCTATTTCAATTACTTCAAAAGACAGTCCAAGTATTTGCTGCTTTTTTTATGACTCTTACTTAACCAGGCAAGTTGAATAAAAACACATTCTTATTTCCAGCAGTGGCCTGGGGGAGTTGTTGTTGCAAAGGGAGACAGGGTTACACATGTTCACACACTCAGACCTGGGATCTATCCAGTACCATCACAATATTGTACTGTTCACCCAAAGAGAAACCCCACTGGAGTTTTTGGAGTTCACTGCATTTACTTTGCATTCCTTATTCACTTCCCCCAACAAGATTTTCACAGCCAATCCAGCGATTTGAACCACTGACCCGGTCACAAGCCCACTTCCCTCACACTTCTCTAACCTTCAGATTAGTTACCTCACTGAATAAACGCCAGCGAGTCCTAGGATGTAGAATATCTTGGAGAAAAAAATAGCAGTATTTACTAACCTTTATTAACCTCACTGCTATCAACTGTGGGACAGAGAGAGTGCAGTCTTTTGTTCTTGTGAAACCACAGCTAGCTGTGCTTATTACAGCAACTGCATCTGAATAGCCAAAGTGCAGGATGTGAATTCAATTAAAAGTTTCAAGAGTTGAAATGAAATAAGTTTACGATGTTAACTATTGTAGAGGTCCCTCCAGCATGCATCTGTACCGGGGTTTTCCAAACTGGTCCTCTTTGGGGTAGAGCAACAGCTCTACCCCAAAGAGCGTAGAGCGACTGCAGCCATAATGTATATCATCTGACTTTTACAATGGCGGCATCAATACCTAGTGGTCAGCACTAATGCTACTGATCAGCCATGCCACAACAAAGCTAGATAATCAGCTCTGCTAGCGGTGGTCACTGTTAAGATAAAGAGATTTATATGGAATCATAGCAGTGATAGGTAGTCTCGCTTAAAATCTAACAGTCACAAAAGGGCTTTTTGATTGTAAAATAACTCATTCTGAACCTTCTCTGAGCCCCCCACTGGGTGTTTCTTCTGTCGGAGCAAAGACATTTTACGGGGAGCTGGAGCAGGGTTGCTGTCAGGAGGGCCAGCACTTCAGTGGCCTTCCAGGAGGGCGAGGTGGTACGGAGCTAATTTAGATGTATTGGGTTGGGGGGCCCAGTGACACATCTTGTCAGGGAGCCCAGAATTCCCAGCAGCACCCCTGCTCTGGACATGACTGACTAATCCGCTGCCAAACTTGCTGGCTGCCTGGCTGGCTTGCTTGGTGGAAGGACTGACTGGCAGGCTGGTTGGCTAACTGCCTAGTTGTTTCTGGAAAACTGACTTAGCCCCTGTCTTCCCTGATAAGCCACCTCGCTGTTTGACAGTCTGTCTGTCGCTTCTAACCGCTGGACTGACTGCCTCTGTGCCTGACTGGCAGCTCCATTGATTACCTGTGCTCTCTATTGATCATGTCAAGTAATTATAGTGAAGTAGAAAAGCCACCTAACCTTATAATCACTAGTTAAATCTGCATGGGAGGAATCCTCTCCCTTTCTCTTCCTCTCCATATGTAATTGCTGCAGTTTCTTGTTTCCACACACAGGTAATTAGCAGAATGTGGAGATAAAAAAAAAACTGTACTGACACCAACACGGCTGTGCCCAATGCCCCATGTAACACTCAGCAGCCTTGCTACACACACCAATGTACTCACACTGTAGTCCTCAGCACCTCAGGACTGACTGACACGTTCAGAAATTATAATAAAGCAATAGATGATAGATGAGCCGAATGTAAATGAAGGATTTTATACATGAAGAACAGTACAGAGAAAATTAAAAAATAAAATTAAAATGTGGATAAGGAAATGGTGATGCTGCCCGGAGAAAACGCACATTCCGTACAGAAGTATCTACTCTCCAGAGGGTAATGCTGCTGCTGATAGTGGCGTTAATAATGGATAGGCCTACACTGTAAAGCTGATGGTTGCAATATGATTAACCTACCTGAGTGGCCTATTTCCCCTGAATGACATGCATAGATAGCTGGCTATTTCTCTGTCGCCTTGTAAACACCCATATTACATTTGAGGTCCCTGGTAATGATTGCCATAATGGCCAGATGTAGGCTATGCTTTGCAGCGTGAATCACACTGTAATCTGAGGGAATGCAATGATGGCAATTAAGGAGGCTACAACCAATCGGGCCTGGTGGAAAATTAAAAAAAAAAGAAAAAAAAGATTAGATGCATTCTTGTTTACGACCTATCCTTTGTGAGGGAAGCTTTTTGTTGCTGGTCGCCTGATGCATGCCTGCCTACGCTACAGTCGCCAGTGATGGTATGCTTAACCTACAGTCAAGGTGTTTCTTCTTGGGTCCGCTGACTTCATGCGTCGTGGCCTTGCAGACGGCTTTGCTGATGGCAGACCCGGTCATGCTGTGCTGAGCGGCGGCGATCCGGTCCGTCAAAGACTGTCCCGACATATTACAGAGGAGGCAGGCGGAGTGGTCGAGGGGGGGAAACCGGGGATGATCAAAATGTCTTTAGCGACAGGGAGGGTGCCCTCTGCACAAATCGCCCGTCTGAAGAGGAGAGCGTACACCGACGTGGATCCGATGAGAGAATTCATACGGCAGCCAAATAAAATATAAGACGGTCACATCCAGGGAACCATTTAATATTCAGTCGAAGGCATCAGGATGACCCCGCACCAAGAAATGGCGATTCATAAAATAAAAATACAAATAAATGAAGGAAATCTATGTGTATATCAAAGCAGCCCGCAGCAAAAGCAGCTCAGTATAATAATAAGACAATGTACAGTAGGCTGTAATGTAATGTATCCCTGAAATAGCCTGCCAAGGGTGAGATGCCGGCTGGGGCGCCGATGGATGCGCTACTACGAGGGCTGAATCCGAAACGACGAAAATTACCTGAAGACTACCGGTGATAATTATTACCTCTATGCCACATTCATTCTGATTGAAGACTAAAATTCAAAGACGATATAAAAGAGCATTGTCCTCTTATTTTCCCTCTTCTTCTTTTCCACTCAGTCCCCCTTGAATCTATGCAGAGATCCGACTGCAAAGACCTCGTTGATCCATACAGCACCCTGGCTCTATTTGATTTTCTCCTAAGTCTTTTAATCTTCTTATAAAACGGTGTATTTCTGTGCTAGGGTTGCCGATAGGCCAATTCCGATATTTTGTCACTCAAACTTGTGTGTAAAATGGCAGTACATGAATCAGGTGACTAAGAAAGGAGGGCGATTGGGCCATCGTTTGGGTCCGGGGAGGGCATCTTAAAGCAGAAGGCTGCCGTGGGTTTCAAGGCAAGGCATCAGCTGTTTCATCACCTCAGTGGATAGAGACCGTTTGATGTTCAAACTCGCCTTAATTGCCCGCTGTCCAATGAAATGTAGACACATAGGAAGGTAAATCCATGGGTATAACACTCTGTAGAGCGTCCATCAATGCACACAGGCCAGTAACACGTTTTGTCTTTCTGATGCTTTGGCTCTGCTTCATAGTACAGCCCAGTATAAATCACAAGCACATTCCTATAATGTACCTTTATGGACTTGTAGTGCCTCTAGTGCTCAATAGTGAGGTTATAGTCACCTCATCATGTTTTAATGGTGTTTTTACATAATATCACTATACTATCTACATTACTATAAGGATTAATACCATGTCTGTGGTACCCGATAGTGAGTTTATAGTGATCTTCTCATAATTTATGGCGTTTTTATGGTGTCAGAATAACTGTAATGCTCCTACATTTGATGCTGCTCATATTTTATTATAGTAACTGTAGATTTTCTTTGATAGGTTAACTCTTTTTAATAAGGACAAGCAGTATATCTTGAGGATATGATGGAGATGACATGCCCTTTGCCCCTTCCAAGACCCTATAAGTTGTAAATACAGAAGCAGTATAGGCATGCATGATTGAAAAACAGGACCACAAAGCCCATTTTTATTGCAGTTTTGCATACAATGGGGTCCATACAGAATGTGAGTAAAAAGTACTGCATTGCCTAGATGTTACACATCAAAGAGTATGGAGTCAAATAAAGCAGGTGGCTAATTTCAAAACATGGAATTTCAAACAAGACTTCAGGCTGAATCAGCACAGGCAGCACTCTGGTTGTTGTACAGAGAAGAGTCACATGCTGTGCAGGAACATTTTCCACTAAGGTTTTTCAGCTGGTGAGAAACTGAATTTAGGATTTAGGAAAATGCTTTATACTGATGATGGAGCCACCAGTCAGGCAGTTTCTACTATGAAGAGCTTCATTCCAAAATGAAATCTCAATCTTTTTATGTGTTCATCTGTGTCTTTTATCACCAGCTAACATTTATAGATATTTTGCAGTGACAACCTTAATATAATTTAAAAGTGCAAATTATTCCTCAGCAGTTACAGAAAATATCACAAGAAAAACTTTAGAGATGTGTAAATTCAGTAAAAATGTGAAGGCACATGCTGTAGCCAAAATGGGAGAAGCCTTGGCTACAAAAAAAGGATGTGACGTCTTTTGTCACTGTTACTCTGCACATGCATGTCTGTCCAACATCAGTCAGTTCATATTGGTATCAGACATGGGCTGCATCCTAGAATACATATAAATAATAATGCAAAAATTTTCAGAAATCAGCAACACTTCTGAATTAAACATGAGGGCCTGTAGTGTGGCTGTAGCCTCCAAAGGTTTGGGGAGTAGCTAAGCTGTTTTACATTTCCTTCACTAATCCCTGAGCCAAAGTCAGCTCTGTAGCCGCGGCCTCACAGCTGTTCACCTCCTGGTTGTCTGTGCTAGGCCAGGAGTCAGGGCTTCACACATGACCTGCAGCTGAGGTGATCCTTGTTGTTGTTACTGTATCCTGACAGGACCAGGGAGTCAGGGTCACCATCCGTCGCTGTGCTCTCTTCGTTGGCCAGGATGTGTTCTACCAGGCACCGTGCTGCCTCCTCAATGTTTGTGTTCTCCTGAGTAAACAAAAAGGCGAATATATACAGAGAAATTATGCATGTTTTAAGCCGTAAATATGTCCTTTGCATACTTTATGGCTTGAAGTCAAATGTACACATCAATATATGCTTTTCCTATTTTTTTTTTCCAAATGTATTACAAGGTCTACTGTTCATTCACATTATACAGTGGCTCATTTTGGTGCCTAACATGGATAATGATGATCTGAGATATTAAAGCTGCACCAGGGACGGGTTTTATTTAAAAATAAAGCCTCTTTTTCAGCCTCATTACCAAAGCAAGGATGCAATAGTGATGAACATCCAATCCCCACTAATGGAGGCCCTGTAGATTTGCCTTATTTTGAAATTCTGGTGTCGGGTATGTAGACTTCTCTACCCACAGGAAATGACAAATGGAAACTTAAGAGCAAAATAAACAAGACTAGGCAAGCACACTTTAGCTGGACCACCGCTGCAGCCCGTCGGGATCACTGTCTATTAGGAAATGAAAGCTTTGACCCATGTGTTTCTCTCCATAAATAAGGAATAATAGCTGAAGATTGAAAGCCATAATACGGTAGCAGTAAATACTGCTGCTAAATATAAATTCTGTCATCCATAACTGAATACATCCCCACACATGCATGCATGTAAGCAAGGACACACACCAAACTGCACGAAATTATAACTCTCCTCTCAGCAGCCAAATACACAACAGTTCAAGGTCATTACCTTGGATTTATGTGTGTACACATTTCACTGAGGGACATAAAGTATTCTTGGCCAAACTCTGCTTAAGACCAGCAAGTGAACTCTCAGTCTAGCAAAAGCTGGATTTATTAAAGTTTCATCTTTTGCCTATCTTGTCCCTTTGGTTTCACTTTGGTGTAAACTTGGCAAACATGAGCATCCTGTGTGCAGTTCACTGATGTCACATGATTTCAGTTTATTGAAAGTAAACGTTTTCAAAAAAGCTACCTCTAAACTGCCTTTATGAGCCACCAAACATCCAAAAATTGCCCACTGTATCTTTTATCAGGTCCAGAATGGCATAGAGACAGCATGTCAAACACACAGGTATCTTCCTTTATTGACTATTTCCCTTTTCACTTTGGCACTGCATACCGAAATGATGAGAAGTCAGGATGTCACATCCTGTTAAAAAAAAAAGAAAAAAAAAGTAATTCTTCTTGTCTTAATCAGTTTGACCTGTTGGCTGAGCGGGTCAGCCTATTTGTTCGCTAACTGCTATCTCTGACTTGCACCCTGGTGTGTAACTCATTAGACGGTCGGTGAGGCTGTGAATGAGAGGGGGAAAAAAACACACACACACACACACACAAGGCTATTTCACACCGGACTGCAGTCATTCCACTAGTTGTCTCTTGACAGCCCAGCAAGCCTTTTTCTAACCTCTTATGCATGGATAAATAGTGTCTGTGTCAAAATGCCATACAGCAGTTATTCCTCTAGCAGCCATTGTATTAGCCTGCTATAAATGTAGAATATGTGTGACTGATGTACAGAGCTGCAGAATAAAAAAAAGGCATCTGACACGTCTTCTTTCCCTTTCATGACCCAAAGTTTGAGAGTAAAAGGTATAAAGGATTAGTCCTAAAATGTTACTATGTCCCTGCTCTTTCACTAGATATATTTCCCCTGGGTTTGTCTCTTTCACAGCACAATGACTGCCTTTTTCCAAAGTCATGTGTCCCGCCTCTCCCCTCTCCTACTTTGGCCGAGGTCTCGAACCAGCCGACAAAGCCATTCTCCTTGCAGAAAGAGTCTAGTTTGGGCTGCTGGACGGCCGCTTGGTCCGACTTGTTGGCCAACAATACGGCTGGAAGTGGCTTCCCATGGTTCACAGTCACCTAGGAGAGAGAGAGCAAACAAGTTACAGAGAAGATACAGACTCAGACTCAAATGTTTTCATCCACCACGTGGAAATTCATCAAGTCAAGTTGTGTGTGTGCCCATGATTGCTTGTGTGAACTGTACTATTAAAGATTTGTATCACTAACATATTTTTCTGAGCATGGTCCCACTGACTCTAATGTCACATAAAATAGGACTATTTTTCTGAGTAGATTATTTATTTATTTATTTATTTAACCAGGCAGGTCATTAAGAACAAATTCTGATTTACAATGGCTGCCTGGCAAGTGGCAAAGAAAAGCCACCTGAGGGAGGGGGGAAGGAGGCTGAAAGATAAAAGATAAAAAAAAAAACATCAAGCCCCATGAAGCCATTTCAAGCCACAATAATCAAGATAGCCTGTCGATTCGCTCTATTTTCCCAAAATAAACTTTGCCATCAGGTATTCACTCTTCTCCACCCACACAAAGTGACATTTTGAGATTTAAAAGAAAAATTCAAAATGTCTCTTAAATATCAGTGAGTGAGCGCTCCATTCAAGGAAAGCTGGAGTCACTAATGTTGCATCACTCTCTCCTCCTTTGGTATAAACGTAGTAAATGTCATAGGTGTCATGTTGCAGGATTTCTGAGTATTTAAGTTTAAGTTTTGCAATCTAGTTGTCATTTGGAGCTATTAAAACGCTAGTGCAGCTTTAAGACCATTTTAACCTGTTCTCAAATCAAATTCATACTAAGATACAAATGGTAATATGGTGAATTTTGTATGATTTTTTTTAAACTGAGTATGAATACAGTACAGTACAGTATGAATCAGAACTAGCATATCATTATGAAGATACTGTTTTACCATACAACACATTGAATTTATATGCTTATCAGACTCTGTAGAGCAGAAAATGACATGAAATACAGGAGAGAGAGAAGGGACAAGATGTATCAAAGATTATGAGAGAGGTTCAGATGTTGTATGTACATGAATCACATCTTAGTTTACATGTCTGCTTTAGACACACTGACCAGAGGTGGGTTGAAATTGGGCTGCCAGACATAAAATAAAGGCGGTAGGAACCCAGAGCCATCGTCTGACCTTGGTGTCCAGGTCATCCTTCCACTTCAGCACAGCGTCAAACGTGGAGGCCCTCGTCACGTCAAACACCACCAGCGCCCCCACAGCCTCCCGGTAATAGACACGAGTCATGTTCCCGTACCGCTCCTGTCCTGGGACGGGAGGACGGATTGGAGAGAAGCCATCAGACACACATACAGTATAGTCTGTAGGGGCACACACTTTAAATGGCCGTATAATTGTAAGTAGCTCACAGTGGGTTTATTAATGACACACAGGGGTGTGTGTGTGTGTGTGTGTGTGTGTGTGTGTGTGTGTGTGGATAGGGGTTATTTCTACGGTAGCCATCCTCATGTGACTGATATTATGAGCATGGGACCAGCTGAGTCTCAGCCAGCAACAAGATCCACATTCCTCAACCAGACACCAAAAGGCAGGGTGGGACCCAGGCATCCACTGCAGAATCCACATCCCTGCCAAACCATCTACCAATTTACGGTTATGGAGTTTTAGACATATGCTTCCAACTATTAAATTATTCTCAAAACACCCATTAGGTAAGCCTCTTTCGTGAAGTGGCTAAGAACTCAGAGGTTTGGCTCAAGTGGTTAAACAAAAGCTTTTTGTTTCCAGTGATCCCAAATGTAGACACACACACACACACAGAGGGAAAAAAGGAAAATCCTGTCCCCTTTGCCCATTTCTGCATTTACATACAAAGTCCACACAACTGTAAGAAACTCAAATGACAGCAGCTGTAGCCCATATGACTTTACAGGATAAACTCTGTGAAACAACGTTAGTTTGACAAACCAGCTATGTCCCACAGCTGCAGCCGGACCACGGTGTCATCGTCCCACTGCAGCACCTTGAGAGCGAAGTCCACCCCGATGGTGGCGCGGTAATGCTGGGAGAAGATCTGGTGGACGTAGCGCTTGATGATGGACGTTTTACCGACTCCCAAGTCCCCGATGACCAGGACTTTAAACAAGTGCTCCTGCTGCATGGTTGGAGCTGGCGAAAAGTCCTGTCCTTAGAAAATAATGCCCTTCTAATAACTTTTAGAAAGATACTTGTCCTATAAGAATAGTGTGGGAATAATGTAGTGATAGGCTACAAGGCCCTAAGGAATAATAAAATACCACTAAAGAGTATTAAGGCCAGGCTCATGGAGTACCAGACATACTTTAACGCTCAACGGGAATATTGATTTTGTTTAAGGTCTTCTCACATTTTACTGCTGATAACGTCTCTTTTTACTTACAGCTTAAATTCAAAAAGTCTACAGCTGTCCTCATGTGGTAGCCTATTTTTTTTAAATCCTACAATTACAGAACCTGAAGTTATTATCCTACAATTCTTTCCATCCAGCTCACTGAGCAAAACGGTTCTTCCTATTGATAATCCAAGCCATAATCAATAAGATCCGAGGAGAGCGGTCCCGGACGCCTGCTGTCGCTGCGGTCCTCCTCCCACATATTAACACACACCAGCCCTGACAATCTTGATTCGTTTACTTCTGTCCAATTTGTCCGCCCACAACCGCTGCCAACCCCGCCGCACGGCTGTCTCTCTTGCGCGCAAATCCATATAAAGTTGCAATTGAATGCTGCCTTCAAGTGCTGCACGACAACTTCCGAGTTGTCGTGCATCAAAGTGATTTTTTTTCTCGGCCGTATGACCGAAGAATTTAGTTCTAAACTGAGATATGATCCTTTAAAAAATGGCACTCACTCTCCCTTATGACACCTGCATAAAAAAAGCCTAGTAAATTTAAGATTGCAAATTTTTTCCTAAATGGGCTGAAGAGTTTTGGAATGAAAACCTTCAAAGTAGTTTTTAGTGGCTTTACTCATATTTATTCATAAATAATATGGTGCGCCAACTGGATGAACAGTGAAAATAAAACATGCTTTGGTAGCAATGGGCTACCAATTATTTACATAGCGTGAAATGCCAAACAATAACAACTAAATAATAAAAATAAACCTCTTTAACAATCAGTTCTTGACACATACCCTTCTCTCGCTCTCTAAATGTCACATCACTTATATCAGAAAATTCGGACTTCACCAGTCATATTTACCATTTCTTATTTGCAGATTCATCCCTTTCTGCATGTGTGTTTTTATCCTGACAGCATTTGAATGCATCAAAAACAATTGTATTGAGCTGCTGTGTCTGCAGTTACGGTAATGGTGCTGATGAGGGCGGCCGAGTCAGGAGATGTGTGATGCTGCTGTTGTGTCCTGCTGCTGCCATTTCATCAGCGGATCCTCGCGTAAATATCAACTCTCCTATAAAAATTAACCAGCAGCAAGACGAGCTCGGATGGTCTCGCCTTACGCGCTCAACAGGCTCACGCGACCCACACAACAGATCAAACAGTATCGGTAATTATTAGGACGAGGCCTGTTATTGGCGGATTATTTCTGTAAGCAACAACACAACAACTGTTGTCTGGTAAATTTTTATAAAGAAAATTACCATCATGGGGTTTGCCTTTTCCAGTCACTGAGCACTTACACTTCAAGGTAAGTGATCAATTAATGTTTTTGTATCACTAGTTACTAATTGTCAATCACGAGCGTTCAAAGAATGTCCATTGTGGTATTAAGTGCGGGTTAGGCCTTTAAGGATGGAAACAATTGGCTCATTATTGTGAAGTTTGTTGGATTTCTTATTTGGCTAATCGTTTGGAGGTTATAATCACGCGCTGGTGATGTTAAATATCGGTGGCAATAATGTTCAGTAGCTATCTTTCCACCAAGAATGTTTTTGGTTGGGTTCAAAGAGGTTGTCGGGCCTTGTTAGGTCTTACTGCCGTACAACAACCAGTCTACTATCCACATGGGGGCTGACTACGCCAATGTTTATTGAGTTGGAGAGGAGTGGCCTCACCCCCCTCCCTCCCCTGAAATCAGATAATCCAACTGTAAATCACACCGACATTAGGTCTATTATTCTCACTTCGGGATAGCAGCTTCTATCCGAGTGTTATCCAAATTAAGAGCGCAGTCCACAGGATTAAACACACACTGATGTTAAATCCACATTTTGGCTGCTGTCCCTCTGGTGTCTGCTGTCATTTTTGTTGGCACTTTATTGTTTATAGAGGGCTAAGGTGTGTTTAGTTCATGCTGTAGTTCCATTTTTTATCATTCATGTTTTGTTTTATTTTGGTGTTGCAAATTACCAACCAAAATTTCATAACAACCAAGATGTGTGCAACAGGACATATTTTGTTAAAAATCCACGTGTTTTTAATTCATTTCACATGTGAAAAATGGCTTAATGTTTATTTACATGATTGCCATGTTTTTCTACATTTATGTTTTACATGATTGTGTTTGATGTTATTGACAGTTCAATATACTTTTTTTTTTATTTGGCTTCTCTAAAAAATATTTATCAGTTAAATATCTTCAATACATCACATAAAATGTAAATTGCAATTTTAGAATAGAATTCATGAAAAGTCAGTTATGTCCTCAAAATAAAGGAATATAAGAATGAGGTAAAAAATTCATTTTCATTTTCTGGAAAGAGTGAGTGAGAGTATTTGATTGATTCATAAATGTGACAAATTGGAGATCAGTATTTGTGGTTTTATTTTGCCACAGCCTGGGTGAGACATGGAGACGATATGGCTTTACCAGTTCCGTCTGATCGTCATCGGAGACTCCACCGTTGGCAAGTCCTGTCTGATCCGGAGGTTCACCGAGGGCCGCTTTGCCCAGGTGTCAGACCCCACTGTGGGGGTGGACTTCTTCTCCCGCCTGGTGGAGATCGAGCCGGGGAAGAGGATCAAACTCCAGATCTGGGACACTGCAGGACAGGAGAGGTTCAGGTCTGCAAAAGACATCACTTCCATTGTTTCTTGGTTTTAAGGTGTTGTCAAACGTGTTGCGATGATTCAGTCAGTAATCAGCTGATTTAATCACCAGCTTCATCTGATGCTTCTCTCATTTTCACTGTTCCTCTCCTCTCCTCTTGTTTACCTTTTTCTGTCTATCCATCATAATTTCTAGCTGTATCCCCTTTTCTCTTTATACCAAACTTTCTCTCTCATCAGGGACCACTGCTGTAAAATTGGACGGTTTCCTACCTTTCCTATCCCTCTCACACAAAATTTGTCTTTCTCCCTCAATCCCTCCCTCCTTTCACCCAAGTCCAATTATCAGATCTCTTTCAGCTCTATCCTGCTCATCCAAATCTTCTTTTACAAGTTTCTCTTCCTTTTTTCTAATCTATCCTTTCC
>OMKZ01000044.1:30700-44543 GCA_900302535.1 Neoniphon sammara
TCTCCACCTCCTCCCTACTCTCTATCATCAGGACATACCACCCCAATCCTGTTGACCATCTCTTGCACTCCACACAAGCTGTCTGTCTCTCTTTAAAAGGGCATCAAGTAATCTATGACCATTACAAGCCTCTTTTGGCGACAAAGGAATTATATTGACAGATCTAGTCTCCAGGACACCTTACAGTGGCTTGTAATTAAGGCAAACAGTAAAGTCACATTTTCAAAATAGAGACGAGTAAGCTCAGTTATTTAGAGCAGAGCTCCGACAGAAACACCTGGTAAAGAGGTTTTATTCCAATACAAAATACAGTAATTATGACAGCACTTCTCCATCATGTGCTTTTGTTGGCTTGAGAATGAAGCTTTTTGGATGAGATGTCTTGGCAGCACCGGTTGCTTGCTCATAGAGCCGTCCTCCTTTGTTGAGCATTTAATCTATCATCTGCCGGTACTGGTCTTACTCTATCCGTCCTCTCCTCCTCCAGGTCTATCACCAGGGCCTACTACCGCAACTCGGTTGGCGGGCTTCTGCTCTTTGACATCACCAACCGCCGTTCGTTCCAGAACGTCCACAACTGGCTGGAGGAGGCTCAGAGCCACGTCCAGCCGCACAGCATCATCTTCCTGTTGGTCGGTCACAAGTGTGACCTGGAGGCGCAGCGGCAGGTGACCCAGCAGGAGGCAGAGAAACTCGCCGGGGCCTTTGGGATGCGCTACGTGGAGACCTCGGCACGAGATGCTATCAACGTAGAGAAGGTGACGATGTGGTCTCTGTTCAAGGCAGTCTGTGTCAGAGAGGACGTTTCCTGCACATGCATTTCACCTGTGCCTGCCTGTGTTGTGTGGTCAGCTTTGTCCCCAACTCTCTCCACAAACAGGGATTTCTCTTAATATAATAAATCTCTTAATTATTCTTAAATGAAACTGCTGACAAACACAATATATTGAAAACTTTGAGGTTTTATTTTCTGCACAGCAAGGGACATCACAATGTTATTCCTCACTGTTTTATCTTTTCTTAAAGCAACTTTTGATGGATTAAATGTCTATCTATATATGAACATGAATTATTACCATGACATTAGTTTATTTACTGTAAACAAATATGACCATCACTGAGAAGATTGACAGTGTCTACCAGCCTCTACACTTCATTTCATATTACCTTGGCACCGGGTTGGATTTTGTAGAAAATGTGCTTCATTGATTTGTGGCTCAAAACAGGAAAATTGTCAGACTTTCTTGCAGTGGCAGATGCTGGAACAAATGAAAATCAGTCAAAGAAGCACATGTTTATCACAAAGGAGGTGGAGCAGGGACACGTAGCAACATCATATCTGCAAAAGGAAGCAGTGGGGTTTATGGGAAATGTGGTCCTGATTTTTAGAAACCCCTGCACTAACAATACCACCGGTGATTATGCCAAGGTATCACTTAATTTGACAATGATATATACACATAGCACCTTAAAGTACTTTTGAAACCAAGACAATGTCAATACCTTTTGCCAAATTCAAATTATTGATTTTGAAAAAAAATTTAAACAATGCAGTATCCATGTCTGAGTTTGTTTCTGGCTCCTCTCCAGGCATTTGTGGACCTGACACGAGAGATCTTCGAGCTGGTGCGGAGCGGTGACATCAAAGTCCAGGAGGGCTGGGAGGGCGTCAAGAGCGGCTTCGTTCCCAACACCGTCCACTCCTCCGAGGAGGTCACCAAGCGCGACCGGCAATGCTTCTGTTGATGTGCTGGGCTGCGGGGCCGTAGCGAGTGGGGTGATGGGCGGTAATATTTCAGGGAACTCGGAATGCAGGAAGTAATGAGGCTTTCTTATGACGCCGTAGCTGCACTCAAAACCCAGTTCTATCAGACATATGTTGTTAGCCTGCTGAGCTACACTGATCTAATGACCAGAGTAGATATTTAGTTCTGTTTGTAAGAGTTTGTATGCTATACAACAAGCTGAGAGTTTTGGGTGCCTGTTTGTGGCACTATCTAGACTTAAGGCACTTTCTAGACATTTTTACCAGGGGCAGAAGCACAAGGCATGGTTAACCAGAGGAAATGAAGGCACAACGGCCCTGATGTCCAAACCCTCTCCCTCACTGTTCTGCTGGTGTGCAGGTGTATGTGCATGTGTGTGTGACAGTTGTACCAAACCCCGCCAGAGTTTCCTCCGCAGCAGAACCACAGTACTGTCATGGCCCCTCATGCTAAACCCTAAGAATGTGTTGGGAAGCAAACAGTAGCCTACAAACAAACGGTTGCGTGCAATCTTTGTCTCTGATACCATCACTTCTGCTTTACTCCATTTGGCCTTTGCAGACCTGTACAGTTATACTCCAGTTGCCATTAATGCTGTTCCTAGTTGGCGTACATCTCTCAAAATCGACGTCGTCGTAGCGTAGTAAGATCAATGCTCATGTATCAACATGATTTAATTTATGTCCAAATTGGTGGCGCCAAGATCGAGCCATGCCTCTGCCATTACATGCATAATATCTCAGTCTACTGTATCCTTATCACTTGTGTAGCCTGTTTCCAGTGGGAGAGATTAATGAGGCAGCCAAGCTGTCATCAGCGACTGTAGATCAGACCCACATTTTCAAGTGGCTTGATAAATAAAGGCTCTTGGAGGACCAGAGCGGAGAGAATAATGAGTGTGAATCTCGATCACAAACTGAACCAAAGCTTGAGATACTGACTTTCTCGTGTTTGTTTATTTGACTGGTTGCGAAGGTGTGTGCACTGTGAAAATGCTCCATATTACATTTGTTTTCTTCTGCATCGGTGATTATTATAACTGACCGTACATTCACCGAAAGGAAAAGCTACTGTAGCTGATTTATTGATAGCCATTACCAATAGATCATAGTAGGGGTTTTTATAAATGTTGTTGTATGTACCTATACTGTGTTGGTTTACTTTTGCTGGCGAGAACCACTAAGGTATATTCTCAAAGCCTTTTAAAAAATAGCCCGAGGCTGTGTTCTTAAGATATGGACCCTGATCTTAAATTTTACATGACAGCCTAAGGTCATAATCTCTCCTCACACCAATGCCTACTAGTCCATTTATTGATTCAACCATGTTCCTACTTACAGTATAATCTGATGCATGTCTACATTTGACTCCAATTTTTCCAAAGACAGAAAAATCTTTGTATTTTTGATATAATGTAAATAGGCATTCCATTCAATACCTGGAATTTCATCACTGAAAGAGCAGAATGAATGAATTGTCCAATTTGTCACCTAAAGATATGCAACTATATCTTTGGTATTGCACAAAATTATATGCAAGATGATAATTATGTTAACCCCAGAACAATTACAGTGCTTTCCATTTGAATTACTTCGCACCTACTCACTAAATCACTGGTTAAAATTGTTAAGAACAGATGGAAAGAATGCTAAACTTGAGTTTTTAATGAATTACCAGTCAGTTTGAATTAAATTGTGCAATGGATGTGTCTCTCTTGAGTGCCTTTGGAGGAAAGAAGCCTAAGCACACAGTGAGGTGTAGTGTCCATTCCTTATCAATAGATAAATACTGTGTGTTTCTCCGGTAAATATATGAACTGTAATATTACAGTAAATATATGGACAATAACAATCTGTTTGGAACCAAACATCCTGACAAAGGTGACTCTTTGGAGCTGTTGTGACTCGAGGATTATTATAGCACAAGTGTCATTAATAATAAATGCTTGGAAACATTAATAAAGATTTGTCATGTGCAAAGCCTGGAGGTACACTGTTCTCTTAGTTCATATGTGGGTAATTGGTAATAACCTGTCATGGCCACATCAGGTTATTTCAATGCTGTGTTCAACCACTAGAGGGCAGCCTCATCATGGAAATAAGGAAATCGATGTCAGGTAATTGCTTTTCAGTCAAATAATGTTATGGGGGGTTTTTTTTGCCTGTCAAGAAATGTCAAGAAGCCATAACAAGAGGGCTTTTCTTTCTACAGCTAATTTCATATTCATATTTTAGATAGCGTGGCAGAGATGTAATGGAAATACATAATTACCTTGAGCGGCCAGACAGTCATTAGAATAAGATTTTGAACTTGCTAAAGAATATTACAGGTTTGCCTTTATACAGTAACAAATTAATAAATTCTGATGCAATCCTCCTGTAAGATTACAATCAAAAATATGAAAGTTCACCAAGTCAGTCAAAGCAAGACTGTGCCATTTTGTAAGCTTCATAATTACACTGCAAAAGGTGGTTAAGTGACTCACTGGTGACTCATAGAAACTTGTAAGGGAGGCTCCATCAGCCAGTGGCATTCAACTCATACTGGGACACATTGTTAAGTCTACTTTCAAACAGGAAGAACCATGTCACACACACACCAAGGCTTTCAATCTGTTACAAGCATGAATCAGTTTTATTAAAAAAAAAGAAAATAAAGACAACATTGAAAATACAGCTTGTTTTATACATGACAGCCATATTTACAGGATATAAAACGGAAAAGAGACAAAAATAGATTGAACGTTGCTGTTATTAAGCACTGAGAGGGGAGATGATTGATTTTCAAAAGGCACAAGGGCTGGGTGTAAAGAGCTCGCTGTCAGACGTGAGTCACAGTCACATCGCAAATCCTTTGAAATACTCGTCTGTGGTGGATTCATCGTCACAAACGGTGTGTCCCGATTGCAACACCCCCCCCCCTCAGCTAGCACTGCCGGCTCAGTGAGGATTTGGAATGACTTAAGATATGACTTGGCTCAAGTCGCATCTTGTTGGAGCAGCCCCGGTGCCTTTCTGAGGCAAAGGGATGTTTCTTTTAGGCACCAGTTTCTCTGAGATGGGAGTCACATCCTCTACAAAAAAAACCCCACTGAATCCAAATCTACCTCCACCTCCCTTCTCCATCTTCTTCACCCTTTTCCAAAACGTTTAAGGAGATATGTGAAGCTCTGACATCATATCAGAGGAGGTTTGTTTGCCTTGCAGGAATAGCAATTACAAGCTCTTAAGGGACATTTAATTTAAGCATTTGCAGAAATGCTTCGATATTGCTTTACATTTTGACAATTTTTTCATATCTACAAGAAAAGCAATGAGGAGGGGGCTAAGGTTTAAAATTCAGATTCCAGCGACACCCACTGCCAAAAAAATGCCTTTAAATGTAATTTAAACATCTTACCAAATGATACTTCAAGGTTGTACTTAAAAAGGAAGTGTGCATTTGTATAATTTACAGCATTATACAAATAAAGATACAGTTATACACAAATACTGTACAATCTACAGTAAAGCACTTCACTAGAGCAAAAAAAAAAATCACAAAAATAAGCTATTAACATAAATTATTCTATTGACTCCAGTGAAAGTTGGGGTAAAAATGTACACAAATTAGAGACCATCTTTTAGTGGTCATTCTGTTCTGGAAAGCTCTCTTTCCAAAAAACACGTTCATTTGGTCAGGCAGGATAACAACAAACCAGGCTAAATCATTTGGTGATACAAGAGATTTGCAACAAAACAAAACAAACAAAAACACAGAAGCAAGAAAGGGGGACCAAAATCATTAGCACTCTAAAAAACTGTACATGTAACAATTAAAATACATTAATAATAAAGTCCAACAGCTACAAAGAATATTGATTAAAATTTATATGAAAAGGCAGAACAAAGAAGAAAAACTTCAACAACACTACGTCCATTTAAATATTAACAGTTCTAATAGAATTGAGTAAATAAAACAGTAAAAGAAAAGAAAAAAAGTGATGAGCTCAACAGACAAAGCTGCCAAGGAAAAGTTTCAATGGAAACTAAACAAAAACTTTTGTGAAAAAACCAAGGTCTCTTCACAACAGAACTCCCCCCCAAAGTTTAAGCTATACTACTGATGATAAACAACAGGCCCTTGTACAGAAACAGACCCAAGACACTGGTGTGGGTCTGACAGCTGAACAGATGTCAGGTAGAAATCCGCTGTTTCAGTTGAATTTCGAAAAATGCCTTATTCCTTCACTTCCAATGTCTCCTTAACCTCCCTTTAGGTTTTCTGCCAGCGAGGTTAACAGACACAAAGAGAGGAATTACACGACTCAAAGGGAACGCAGCTGAAGACGCTCACTCAGGTAAGGCGAAGCCGTCCACGAGCTTTCCAGGAGTTTATCTATCACAGCTCGCCACATCTGCAAAGGTACGGCCATGTGAGGCGTTTTGAAGTGACTCAACTGTGTGCTTGTAAATTGAAACTAACAAATAAACTACATGGGATGTTGCTTTAACATCCAAACTGACCTTTTCGCGTCTATTCTTTGGGTAAAACTTCAATCCAAACAGATACGGGCAAACAGGTATTACCAAGTACTATTGAAAAAAATCATTTAACCTGCTTGGAATGCCAAATGGATGTGGTTTACCGCATTGGCCAATATAATGAATACCCGAGAGCAAAGTGTTTTTTTGGAGGTGAAACCCGTGTTAACTCCCGTTGTGGTGATTTTCCTAGTGAAGAACATCAGCTGAGGGTTTATGTGGCCTTCTGTGGGCTGAAAAGAAGTTCTGAGCCCCTTTGGGCCACTCAAACCTTTTTGAATCCCACTGAATAAACTCATCATCAAGCTAAAAGCAAGACTGTTTTCTTAGGTCCTCAAAAGTTTTGGAGGTAATTGGATTTCACCCGACAGCAGCGACTGACTATCTGTAAATTTAGTATAGTTTCGTAAACCTGGTGTTAGGTTAAAAGAAACGCCAGGAATTATTTGCAAATACTATTTCAGCTCAGTTCATATCCAACACAAACAAGCAGCATGGGTAATTTATGATATAGACATTTTATACCATCTTAATGGCATAGTTAAAACAAAAACATTACTATTATCGTTACTGACAATGTGTCATCGATATATAGTCACTTGTGTATTATCGGTCATCTGGCATTTCATACTTGGTAACACAGATCCCGTTACATTACTTCAAGTTACAGCAGCTACAACAGACATGTAACTGCGAACAGATACTGTATGGCTCTGCTCTGGGAAAAAGGGGGGCCAGGAGGGGATAGTGTGTTTCAAAATCAACGAATCTGCAACGCATACGGCAGGCTCAGACACACAACCACATGGCATACATTACTTAAACATCTACCATGTGCTATTGACCTAAGTGCACCGAGGCTCTGACTAAGATTGTAAACCTCACAGCCACAATGCTACCCTGTGTACACAAAAAAAAAAAACGCACAGCAGACATATAAACAGACAGGCTGGTACAACTGAACTAGGATCAATAAGCTAGACATCATCAATATGTAGCAATTTATAACAGGAAATCAATTGCCTTCACTTCTACCACAGGGGCCCGGTGGCTCCTGCTCACGCTCCTTCAGGAGGTTTGATGTCTAGCTCATTGATTCTCTGGTCTTGACACGGGTAAACTCACTGGCTCGAGCCAATGCTTTAGTAATCTGGTAGTTTGTGTTCACTGCGAGCGGCCAGATGGCTCCACACACAGCCACAGTGCAGCGATAACAGAGACGAGGCAAAAGACGAAACAGCCGATAACATTTTTCTACTGACAAGGACAGACAAGGGAAATTCGTTGAGAGTTTAACAGTACTCGTTCTTAGTTAGGTCCAGCCGAAGCATTTTGTTATAGGCAGGTAAGTATCTCCAGACTCTAATGCTAAGGCCAAATGCAAACAGATTAAAACAGACACACTTGCCAAGAACCAGCTCTGTCACAGTGTCTAGCCATCAAGTTAATCAGCCTCCAAATCAGAGGTAAGATGTGTGGTGTTTTCTAGCCTCTCTCCCGGGTCAGCCCAGGTCCGTGTTGCAGGCTGCCCACGCTGCAGCAGCTGCCTGCCACAGTGAAGTCCAGATCCTGCAACACCCCCAGGTCTGCGTCAGTCTGTATCAGGGGCTGCTGCCCCCTTCCACGTCGCTGTCATCGGGAGCGCCCCTGTAAATTGGGCTCTTGCTCTGCAGCGCGGGCTCGTATTTGCGTGGGGAGGAGCTGTTGGCGGCCTCGCTGCTGTTCCTGATACCGTAGAAAAAGTAGATGGCAAAACCTGCAGAGGAGAGAGAGGGGAGCAAGATAAAGTTACAGAACAGAGTGACACGGGAAACATCAAAATTGGCATTAGCAGTGTTTTTCTTGTCATACCGATAGCCATCCAGACTGTGAAGCGGCACCATGTCGCCAGGTCAAGCTGCATCATGAGGTAGATGTTGACAAACACACTGAACAGAGGCAGCCAGGGAAGCAGAGGAACCTTGACAAGAGAGAGACGGAAGGAGTGAATTCCTAAATCTGAGACAGGAGTCTGCACCCACTGAAAGTCACAATGACATGAAAAATGCCTTTCCCAACTTGTTAGCCACCCAGAATATTCACCAATTTAACAATAAATGCCAAAGGTTTGCTGGTATTCCTATTTATTTATATATACATCAGAATACCATTACTTCTACATCCTGGAAAACTCTTTTCATTTCCGGCGCCACAGCAGCTCTCACTGCTCATAGTAGATTTTATTTCATTTTGTTTTATATCTTGTTATGTAGAGATTTATGGAAAGCTCTTTTTCTTTGATGTCAATTACATTACTGCTGGTGTGTCATGTGTGTCAATAAAAGGCACACCTTATGTTAACTTCTCTTATCGTCAATGGTGATTTCATATTGAACCAGTAGATGTGAACAAAATTTTCAATTAAAAACATGCTTTGAACAAAGATGCGCCTCTAACAAATAAAACTGCATTTGGCTTCCTAATTGATCTCCCTTCAGTTTACACTTTCAAAAAGACGCCTCTCCACATTAAGCCCCGCCCCAACAACCCATGTAAACAGGAAATGCACAAAATTAAGGAAGCAAAAGCCTGTCAAAATGCATTTTCATTGTGACTTTAAGATACAGTTAAGACACAGGCATTTAAGGCACTATTAGGTAACGGACAGGAAAAATAAGACTGAGGGAAAGACATGTAACTAATGATATGACAAAGTTGATGCAGATTTGAACACACAACATCACAGGTGAATGGTAGACTGGCTACCTTGAAGGTGAGCGCCTCTTTGCTCTGAGGCTGTCTCCAGACGATGATGACGCAGACGACGCAGAGTAAACTCAAAACGGTACAGAGCAGCACAACAGCCGGGTGACCGGCCAACAGCTGTGGGAGATAATTGGCCAACACCACGCACAGCAGAGTGATGAAAATCGCTGCAGAGAGGGAAGGTGAGAAGATAAAGAAAAAGAAGAGATTATATAAACAGTCAGGGCATGCACTGCATGTGTTTTAGCTTCCTCTCTCTGGTCTCTACTCACAGATAATGGCTGTGGTGGCGTAGACGATGTTCCCGGAGGTCTGCGTCGGCGTCTTTCCGGTAGGGCAGAAGAGCAGCTTGAAGGTGAAGCTCTCCCGGAGCGGCCTGTCCTCTGTCTCCATGCCGTACTCGTCGCCGCTGTCCCCCCCGCTCACGGCCACTTTCTCCCCTCCCACCAGCTCCACCAGCTTCTCTGTCTGGCTGGACGAGGTCAAGGTGCCGGGCTGGTACCTGCAGAGAGAGAGGGTGGATGGTGTGAGAGGTCGATACATGCAGCGTTTCCTTAAATAGTTTGGAAATTAAAGATGGAAATACAACACAATACTCGCTCTCAAAATGAAATTAAATAAGATATTAACAAATAAGGGATTGCAATGTTCCTACAGAAGCCCTATTGCTTCTGTTAAAGATCGTTGATTTTTTTTCTACTAAATGCCATTGTAGCTATGCTGAGAATATCTCAGTGACATCAGAGGATTAACTTTTGGCCAGTCAGCCATGAAATAACAAAATCACAACGTCATCATCAACAACAAAACAACACCAGAAGCCCAATGCAAATCGTTGATCCAAGGTTTTAAACAGTGTTAATGTGTTTCAGGCTGGATTTTTTTTTCTTTAAGGTGCTTACCTGAGGATGAGGACACAGATGGCCACCAGTGAGTAGGCCAACAGAGTTCCAATGGACATGAGGTCAACCAGAGCTGCCAGGTCAAACAGGAAGGCCATCAGGGCTTTATGGAGGAAACCAAAAACAATGTCAAGAAAGAGCACAGATCACTGTCAATAACTACAACTACTGCAGTACTCAAATTTACGCAGAAGTAAATTTTATATTTTACTTCATCTCTGAGTCAAAGAGATGACAATTAATGCTTAGATGCAAAATGTAGCCGGAAAAAAACTCCTGAGTAACATTTTCCTGGCGTGCCATAAGAGTAAAGTGCTATTGATCCTGAACAGACAGCCTGTCAGATAGCCAGAGGGATACAGCTTAGCGAAACAGACAGGGCTGTGACCCTGGCAAACTTAAAAACAAAAAAACAGACAGACTCACAGACACAGCAAGAACAGCCTGCCTGCTCGAGCCAATGAATAAACATGGGGGGGAAAAGATATGGGGCAGATAATAACAGACAGAAAAAGGGACACCAGGAAGAAAAAGAAGAGGTGAGGCTACCTGCAATGATGCCAGAGACTATGGTGGCCAGGAGGGGGGTCCTGGTGCGAGTGTTCATCCTGGACAGAGCTCTGAACAGCAGGCCGTCCTCTGCCATGGCGTAGATGACCCGGGGCATGGGAAACATAGAGCCAAGGAGGCTGAAGGGAGCAGCAGAGAGGAAATTAATACCTGCACATAAATGCTGTATAGTATTATATAACCGGTCCAACTCCTCTAAAAGCATGGAGTCAGAAGGAACGTCAGAAGTTTGACCATTAAAATTTGTGAGCCTAGGTTATTCATTTATTATTAAGAGAAGGTTATGGATTTTATAGGACTGCAGTGTATTTTTGGACCATTCCCCTCTATGGCTCACCTGGTGGAGAGGGCGCACAGAGACCCGACAGCCACTATGTATCTGGCAGGGGCCCAGCCCACGTAGCTGAAGGCCTCGGGCAGAGGGCTCTGGGTGTCCAGCTGGTAGTAGGGCATCATCAGGGTCAGAGCGGCAGACACGCCGAAGTAGGCGAAGAAGCAGATCAGCAGCGAGGCCACAATGCCAACGGGTATGGAACGCATGGGGTTCTTGGCTTCCTCACCTGGGGACGACGACGGAAACAAACACCAAAAAAGATCATTAGTTGGTGACCAAAAAGCACACAAAAAACCTACCCATTAAATGAGGAATATATCTATTTAACTACCCATCAGGTAAGGTTGGTATTCAATGAGGTCACTTGGTGCTACTTATATCCTTTCATTTTAGAGCCATGTCAGACAAAGATTCAATGTTTTCAGACGTGAAGAGAATGATCCAAGATGAACACAGCGAGCATGTTAGCGACACAGGGCCCAATTCAGATGTTGATTTAAGCTCTGCAGCCTTGAGGTGATGGAAGCAAATTAAACTGTATCCAGAAGATATGTTGATTCTCCCGACTATTAATTTGATTAGTTTGCACCCTTCCACACTTTCTCTAGTGCTCCCATCGGTTTCCTGCTGTAAAACAAGTCATTTGTATGTTCAAACACAGAAGGCATGTTCCTATTGTTATCAGATTTTTTTATTTATCTTCATAATTTGCTGTCTTTTGAACAATCATCAGCCTGTGGATAGGATCTGTGTCAGATGGACAAAGTGTTTGGGAACATTGTAAGAGCATCTCAGGTCTCTGGCTCCCGCTCTCTACCTGTGTATTTATGGACAAATGTACTGACAGGCAAAGATACATAGCTGAAGACAGTTCCCGCAGGATGTGTGCTAGTCAAACATCAGCTGTATACACAAGAGGAAATTTAAACGTATAGGAAAAGACAACACTGCATCAACAGTTGACAAAAAACGAAAAAATAGGGCAAGTGTTAGCACCAGGATTAAATACAAGTTCTGAAACTGAGACAGAAGAGGTATTTGTCAGTGATTAAGAAGCGTTGTCATCAAGAAACCCACCTGATGATATAAAATATTACTTCTGACAAAAACAAAACACTATTCCCAGATTTCTTGAAGGACAAACGTAAAGCATAATTATGTTTTGGTACAATGAACCTCCCAAGAATGTGCTACATATTCAATACTCGCCTCCTAACCTAAATTGATTTAAAGGGTACAAGACATTTAAAGGCAATTTCTCAGCAGAAAGACATAAAAAGGAAAATTCCACAGCCTGACTTACTGCTGCGCTGACAGACAAACAAGCCATGCTTTTTGATAAACCTCTGAGCAAGCAAAATGCCCACAGAGTAAAAATCCATCCATCAGGATACTGACTATATAATTATGATCTTTGCGCATTTGTCCAATAAACTTCACCCTAATTAAAATCTAATTTGAATGAATGTTGACAACAACTCACTTGTTGTGGCGATGCAGTCAAAGCCCACGAAGGCGTAGAAGCAGGTGGCGGCACCAGACAGAATCCCACTCAGACCAAACGGTGCAAAACCGCCTACGCCAAATTTGTCGTCAACACTGAGTGTCAGAGGAAGAGAGGCACACAGTTCGATCATTACTTGGCTCAAATTATAATCGCCAAGCAGATATGAAACAATTAAAACTTTAAGTTCATCGGCAAACTGGAGCAGATGTCGGATACTGACTCTGTAGGCCTGGTGCTGTTGGTGCCATTGATGTAGCGCTCGTAGTCCTCCTGCGTGAGGTTCCAGTTGGCTGTGTTTCCCTTGACAAAGCCAGAGATGATAACGAAACCCAACACCACCAGGTTAATGCCAGTGAAGATCTTGTTCACCAAGGCCGACTCGCTCACACCAAACGCCAGAAGTCCTGAGGGACGAGGAGAGAGGGAGCAAGGAGGCAGGAAGAGGGGGAAGAGAGAGAAAAAAGGAGGGAGAGGGAATGTGACAGAGGGATGGGACAGTGAAAATATGAGCACCAAGAACAGAATGTTGTGTTGTGTGGGTGGTTGTGTTCTTACTTCATCATTTACAACATACCATCAGTCACTGACAGCTATCTTTTTTACTTACTGGCACCAAAACTGGCACACAAACCCACAGTGGCTGCAAGATATTAGTGTGATAACGTCTCTCGGTTACCAGGCCAGTCATTTTAATCTAGGACATCAACAACATAAGCAGGTTTTCTACTCTGCAAGCTAGTTGATAACGGTCAACAACCAGCCATCATCTTCGAATTTGGAATCCATCCAGTTGCATTTTGGCAGATCAAAATTACCACTGATCCACATCCTTATCATGGTCGATGGATGAGAATGGCGATTTTCCAGTATACAAGGCAAACTCACCGGTCAGCAGCAGGACCAGGATGAGGGCAAACAGGTCGGGGTACTCAGCCAGGACTTGACCCGGGACTTTCATTGCCATAGAGGCTTTGAAGAACCCTGAAATCTTCTGTTCCACCAGGTTGTCAAAGGTCGAGCTCCATGCCCTCGCCACACTGGCAGTACCTGAAGAAGAAGACAAGTGGAGATAAGTCAATGATGTGATGAGAGGAAGTTAAAATGAGCTGCCTTCTGCGTGCCCCTCTCACTTTTAATAAGATGCCAAACACAGGATTCATCATCTGCATTGAGTCATTTTGTATGTGATTTGGGATGTGTCATAATGTTAATTTAACCAGTCAATGTCATTGTGATACAAAATGCGATCACCACACAAAGCCGAATATCCGCTGAAAATTTTGAAAGCTCACCAATCACATAGGAGAGGATGAGGTTCCACCCTGTGATGAAGGCCCAGATCTCTCCGACTGTGACGTAGCTGTAAAGGTAGGCAGAACCCGTCTTGGGCACGCGGGCGCCAAACTCAGCATAGCAGAGCCCCGCCAGCATGGAGGAGAGCGCGGCAATGAGGAAACAGAGGACAATGGCTGGTCCTGCCTTGTCTCTTGCCACCT
>OMKZ01000046.1:2659-20084 GCA_900302535.1 Neoniphon sammara
AACCTTCAGCACAGGGCCTATTGGACTGTATCCTTGTATTTTTTTTTTAATTTTTTTTTTTTTTATTAAACATGAGATCAACTTAACTTGTTTTTTTTTTTTTTTTTTTTTTTTTTTTTTTTTTTTTTTTTTTTTTTTTTTTTTTTAGAAAGGATAGAATAGGCTAGTATAACTCTGTGACTGCACTGATGGCTTAGTTAGTATATTTTTGGCACTCATAAGATCAAGTGCCACAAATTAAAATTATTTCGACTTTTAGCAAAGGAACACCACTATTCCAGTGGGTTTTAAATAGTTGCCTAGTAGCAACAAAAAGTAAACACCTCCTCTGCAAAACATTTGTTTAGCACCACTTGCTTAAAAAAAACAAACAATGAAATAAAAGAGTTTCCCAGTAGACACAGGGGCTAACAAAGGCCTTAAGGAGTGAAGGACTGACACACTGAATTTATCTAACCTGGCGCAGCTCTTCCTTATAAGAGAGAGACATAGACGAGCGTAGATTGGCCAGCTCCATTGTGTGTCTCTCCTCCAGCTGCAAACGCAAAGTCTCCAGTTCCTCCTAAAGATGTAAAAGAGATGCAATGTCACATGTAAAATATCTCATTACAAAATAATGCTGCCCCAACATCCTCTTCAACATTCCTCAACATTCTCTTGGCAACTTTGTAACTGTGACTGGTTGAAAAATAAGACATTTGATTGGCTCCTAAACACTAACATGTCCATCTTTTTTTCTCTCTCATTCTCACTTTCCTAATAAGCAAATAAGGGAAATGAGATCTTTACTGGGTAGTGTAATAGGACACCACACATGTTACCAGTGATAATAGGTGGTTCTAAAATGTCTTTAGTTATATGTGCCATTACCTTGTGTTTCTCCGGTTTTAATGTGGTATCACGTAAATCATTTTTCTCCTCCTCATCTGGGCCTTCACACACAGAACTGAAACAGAGACCAAAGCTATTAGTATTTAAAGAACTGTAGGTGAACTGTGCAGTATGTTCATCTGGTCTTACATATAGATCTGCTAGCATACCTTGCATCCCCAGTCTTGAGCACAGACTCCTCCAAGGCACCTTCTACCAGCCTCAGCTGCAGTAGAGCAATTTCCTCCCTGTAGCTTTCCTCTGCTGCCTGTAACCGGCGCTCAAAGTACCTGAAAAAAGAGTCATATATGTGTGCGTGTGGGTAGGTGAATTGTGTGTGGCCAGGATAAGAATAAGAAATGGAAATTTGACACCAGACACCTTGTAAATATTAGCTGTGGCCAGTAAGATTAGCTACTATACAAAACACTGTGGTGGGTAACCCACAATTTGGAGTGCAGTTTCTGTTCTAAATATCAAATTTGGCTGGTAAAATAGTAAAGGTGTCAGCCAAATGTCTATCGAAGTACATTTGGTATGTAAAGAAAATGTTTCCTGTCCTGGTGAGAGGTCTACAAGCAGTAGTGTAATGTGTTGGTTGAGCGCATGCTTGCATGTGAACACATACCTCCTCAGGCTGTCCAGCTCAGCCTCATTCTGCTCCTTGATCTCCTGTCTTTGCTCATTAAACTCTGCCTTCAGGCGCTCAATGTCATCAACGCGAGACGAGCGAGCCAGCAGCTGCTCTTTCAGCTCTGTGAGACAAGAAAACAGGGAGCAAAAATTATAGATAACAAAAAGGAAAACAACAGTTGGAAATGAATATATGAGTTTGTCAGAGGGCAAACTTATTTAAGTTTCTTCTTCCTCTGTGTGTATCACATTATATTTTATCATTTGGCCTTTAAACCCTGCTGAACCTCTGTAATATCTCAGCCTCATGTATATTTATTTTTATTCTACAGATCCAAACAAAGCATGTAAATGGTTTGTTCTCATTTAGCCAGCTCACCTCCCAGCTCTTGTCGACTAGTCCTCATGCTCTCCAGCTGGGTCCACAGCTGAGCTACTTCCTGTTCGGAGCTCTTTCTCAGTGAGGCCTGCTGTTCTTGTAGGTGCAACACCTGGTCAACACAGTGCAAACAGCTTACTTTGTGCAATTCAGGTAAGACTTGGATTTAGAAGTTAGTTTAGGCTTCAAGATTGGTGTGAGCTAAATGACTGAAATGACATTAATAATACTAAAATACAAAATGTTCAACTGATGTATATCAGTGCCTGTGTGTGTGTATACTGAAATGAGGAAAAAAAGCCAACATGTAACTGTTACGCTGAACTCACCTCTTGCTGCAGTTGCAGTTTCTTCTCCTCTAGGTGGTGTGCATGTTGCTCTTTCTCCTGCAACACAGCTTTATGACTGGAGACCAGCTCCTCCACAGCACCTGAGCAGCAAAACAATAACATCCACAAATTTTAAACATAAAATACATTATATCCATAATGCTGTCTGCTGTCATAATTTCAGAGCCAGGCTTCCGCCTTTTTGAAAACCTTTCAAGTCTAGGCTAGGCTTGAGGTACAGCTGTTGTAGGTCTCTCATTATATTCAGATGATTGATAGCTGCCAAAACTAAAAACCATGGGCAGAGGAAGACTAGAAAGACTGAACTCACGGGCAGCGGCGTCTCTGTCAGCCCAGGCTTGGCTCAGTTCTTTCTCTAGCCTCTGGTTGTCCTCCTCCAGCTTGGCCTGTGACTCCCTCAGGTCTGACTGAGTCTGGGATAGGGCCTCCTGGGCTTCAGTTAGAGCTGCCTGGGTCTGGTCAAGTAATGTCTGAGTTTGGGTGAGGGAGGCTTGGGTGTCAGCAAGTTCTGTCTGTGTGTTGGTAAGGCTCTTCTGGGTCTCTGAGAGGGATGTCTGGAGGTCTAACTGGGAGTTCTCACCCTCCTTCTCCCACTGTGACCTTAGAGCCTAAAAAGAACAGAGGCAAAAGAATAAAATTAATATGAAAAAATCCAATTAAAAGTATAGCAAATGAGGTTTTAATTAGCAAAATATGCATTATTATTATGCATTATATGCATTAAAATATGCATTTATTTCAAAAACAGATGCAGAAATCAATCATATCAATTAGCCTTAATGCATAATGTATGATTTCTGTATCAGCTTACCAGTATCTCTTTGGCCTGCTTCTCCTCCATGGAAGCTCTCTCCTGAGAAACACGAGTCTCCCATTGCTGCTTCAATTCATCTGAACATAGACATACAACAAAAATAGCATTCACCTACGTCAACAAAAAATGTGAGGGTAACATTGGTCATCATGCTCTACTTTTTTCCTGAACAAGACTTTAACAACTAAGGCTGACTTACCCACATGCACAATAATGCACTCATGTTTAGTGCACCCAAAGGCAAAAACCAAACAGAACAAACTGACTGTCCATCTGAATACCACTCACTCACCCATGTCCCGTCGGTGCTGCTCACGCAGGCTCTCCTGCTGTTCTTGGTTATGTTTTCTGATCCGGTCCAGTTCAGACTGCTGCTGGGCCTGCAGGACTGTGTTCTCCTGGGTCCATTTCTCCTTCAGGGAGGCCTGGACCTCACTGAGAGCAGCCTCCTGCTCCTGCTGCAGATTGGCCTGGGAGAGTTCCAGCTGGGAGCTGTGAAGGCTGGTCAAGTTGAGACGCATGGCTTCAAGTTCTAGGGAGTGTTGGGTCTATGCAAACGCAAGAAGGAAGGAGAGGGATCACCTGTTTGTGTCGAAGTGTTTCATAATGACAGCAGTGAGTGCATGTGAATAAAAATGAGACCGCATGTGGTATTTATGTACAGTATTTCTGTGACTACAGGAGAATGCTAGAAAAAGAAAGACACAAAGCTAAGGAGAGAGACAATAGTGATATTTTTGCTGCATGGTGTGTTTAACGATGTTAAGTTTAAGTTTATCCGGATCCCCATTAGCTGTTACCACTATGACAGCTACTCTTCCTGTCCACATAAAAACATACAGTAGACAAAACAGCATAAATATTACACAGTGTGCGAGCGAGCTTGTGTGTTTGTACCTGTGCCTGCTGCTGCTCGGCCTGGTGGGCAGCCTCCATGCTCTCCCTCAGCTGACTGAGCTCCTCCTTGTGTTTGGCACACAGCTCTGCCACCGTCCTCTGGTGCTCACGTTCATTCACCTGCAGAGGTATGAGGGGAGACAATGAGAATGACAGGAGAAGCTGAACAAAGGAACTTGAAAAACATACAGGGTATTTTGCACTGGAGTACTCCAGAGCAGGTGCTTCTATCAGTTAAAAAGGGCAGTAGTAGTGCACACATCCAAACTAAATTTAGGTCAGGTGATGTACTGTTCTAAATAAAGGTATTTACAAAGGAGCTGATTCAGGGTGCTGATAATCCCCCATTTTCGACCTGCTTCCATCAGTCAGACACAGAAGTAAATCTTCTGTGTATATCTGCACATCTGTGACAACGTGTGAGTCAGACCTGTTTGATAAGGCTGATCTGTCTCTTCTGTTCTTCCTCTATAGCGGCCTTCTGCTCCAACAGCTCTGTCTCCAGACGCGTGTTCAATTCAGACACCTAGAAACGCACAAATCAAGATGTAATGACAAATGCTAGAATCTGAACAAAGGGCAAAATTAGTGGGTCAGGAAACACTGGCACATCCTTGTAAATGAGGCATAAAAAAGTTCCTGTTAAATATTTTCAAGAAATAACACATTTGTCATTTACACCATCATACAAGTGATGTGATTCAAATCTGTGCAGAATACTGTGAATTTCTTCTTGAATCCCACCTCTTGTTGATGCTTCTCCATCAGGGCTTTCACCTCTTCTTGGTGAGACTTCCTGAGCCTTTCTGTGACCTCCTCTACAGCCAGGACCTGCCTCTCCATGAGAGCCTTCACCTCTTCTGCCCACTCCCTCCTCTGCTCCTCCAGGAGATGCCTCACGTCAAGCACGGCTTTCTCTTTTTCCTGGCGCTCCTCCTCCCATTTCTCCTTCTCTTCAGTCAGCTGTGAAAATTATTTCCTATATGTCACTCTCTGTACAGTGCACATTCAAGCTAATTCACACTGATTTGAGCAAGATAATCAAAGGTTATGAATAACACCACACCATCTTTCTCACCTCATCCTCCTTGGCCTTCAGCAGGTTCTCAAACTGATCAAGCTCCTCCTCCAGTACCTGCTCCATTTTTTTAATGAGCCCATCCATCTCCTCCACTTTTCTCCCCTGCTCCTGCCTCTCCTGGACTCCCTGGGTCTGCGCCTCCTCCAGATTGGTCAGGTTTTGTTTCAGACAGAGGAGCTGAGACTCCAACTCGCTCCTCTCTCTCTCAGTCCTGTCCAGATTGCCCTGGCTCCGCTCCAGCTCTCCTTCTAGTCTCTCCATCTCTTGTTGGACGGTCTCAATCTGTGCACGAGTGGTGTTGAGCTCTTTTAAGGCAGAATCCAGTTCGACAGTCCTCTGACCCAGCATGGCTGCTGTGGTTTTATGTTTGGCTCTGGTCTCCTCCAGCTCTGACATGACCTGGTCGGAATGGGCCTTGACAGAGGAAAAAGGGGAATTAATATTTTGATCTTTCTTTGCATTTTCATTTCTGTATCATCAATTCAACTTGCCTGCAGTATTAATTTTGGCACATTTTTGGATGTAGTCTGGTGCGACTAATAGTTCAGTCAGTGATTTCATTTTGATTTAGCATCAGTTATAAACACTATGATAGTTACATCAGATAGCTGCTTTCAGTTTGTTCATGTATGATGTATCTGTCCCTATTAAATAAACTATAAATAAATAAATATTAATTACTGTTAAATCAGCTTAATTTGATTGTACTCTGTGTCATTTTAATTTTTATTTACAGTCCAAACACTCCATTTATGCAATTTAAACTTTTATTCAAAGTGCGTGAATACGACTGGATCAAGATACTAGTAAAAACACAAACTTGATTCAGTGACTGTTTTTATTTTGATAAGATTTTGTTGACTTTCACTACAAGAATATTAGTTTTCTTTACTGTTTTTTCAAGATGTTTTAGTCAGTCTTTGTTACCATCATTTGGTTGAAAAAATTAATATTTGACATATATTTTAGTGACAATTTTTGTTGACTAAACTAACCCTGCTCCCCCAGCCCACTTCTTTAATCCTTATGTAGATGTAGCACAAACAGATCACGGCTGCTGGGTAATAGCAGTAATCTCATTACCCCAGTATACCTGTAGTGCTTGTAGCTGTTTGTCACCGCTGAGATCTGCATTGTGTTTGGCAGCATCTCCTGCCTGCTTCATCTCCGGCAGAGAGGACACCAGCAGCTGCGGCTGTTTAAGAGAAGGCAGGTCCTCAATTTCCTCCTCCTGCACAGTCTTCAGCTCCCCTTCCAGTCTTTCTGACTCCGCTGATGGAAGGGTAGAGGGGAGGAGCAAGGAAGTCTCAATCTCCTCTCTCCCCTTCATCACCTCCTTGAGTTTGTCTCTCTCTTCCAGTAAGGCACTGAGTTTGTTCTTAAGGTTGTCTTGTTCATGAGCTTTCAAGTTTATCTCTTCCTCGGCACGTTTCCTCCTCTCCCTTTCATCTTCAAGGTCCTTGTCACATGTCCTCCTCTTCTCCTTTTCCTCTTCAAGTTCCCAGAGAGCCTCCCTGAGCTCGTCTGTAACTTGGGCCCACCTGAACATGCAGAAGGATAATCTTAACAGTTAACATGCTGACTCAACGGAGAGGCAGAAAGAAGAACTTAGCATTAGTGGATGAGCCTAAATGTTGTTCATATAGATCTTTCAGTCATTACCAAGGTAACAGTTACCTTTCCTGATGTCCAATAAAAACACTGGACATCAGAACAACAGCTTTATAAATTACAGATATAATGGGTACAAATAAGATTAAAACTGTACATAGACCTCTATTGTATTCATCCCTGTATTGAAACTAAATTTTCTACATATATTACATCTGATCATAAATACATACATACTAAACTCCCCAAAACTGAAATACTGATAAACTCTCCAATTCAGGAATACTGAGATGGATTGTAAGCAAGACTTACAGCAAAACCCCTTATGCCTACAAAAGCACTAATGCATTTTGATATTTCACTTCAGAGTGGGTGAATTTGTCTAAACATTTGTACTTCTGCGAGAGTGAGATTGCATTGCATTCATAAATTGTTGCTACTATGTCACATCTGTCTTCATCATAGACAAACAAAATTTTAGCCCCTCCATCACAAGGTTATTACATTATACAGCATGGCAGAAATTTGAATAGGTACTTGGTAAGTAAAATGTATTATTTAATACAATTTCAACAGGAGGTGCTCATTAACTGTGATTGTTTCTTTTGGGAGCCAAACTGGGAGTCAATATGGCAGCGTCAACAGAACAGTGATGCCAATTCAAGTCATAGATAGCCTGTTTATATAAAAGTGAGCGGCCAATAACTTCAAACAAGACACTGTGCTTCAGAAAAAATATAAAAACACATTTTGCATGGCAAAAAAACAAAAAAGTTATCATGAAGCTATAACAGCGCTTTCCCTCAGAATTAACAATGCTATCACAGACACAAGCAAACTCAGCACTAAGAAACAAAATTATACTTTGCCAAAACTCATGCGATGAAAAGTGAGCCAACTAAATAAGCACACACCCTAATTAACAAATGCCTTACCTGCTCCTGGCCTCCTCCAGCTCCTCAGCACTCCTGGCAACTTCCTCCCTCAGCACATTCAAATCCCTCTCTCTGACAGCCAGTTCGTCTTGGAGCTCCGCACACTGCTGATTAAGCAGCTCTTTTTCCAGATCTGTCTCTCCACAATACTGCTCTGAGAACTCACTCGTCTCCTGCTCACCAGAGGCGGAGTGGTTAAGCCACTGAGACGGAGACTGAGGGATGGAGTTATCATCCACGGGGATGCCAGGAGATCCTGCTGAGCATTGTGGGATAGAGAAGCTGGGGTGGTCGTCACACTCGTCGTGGACAGAGTGTGAAGCGGACAAGTCAGCCTGATCACCAAACACTTCACTGTTTAGCTCAAAACTGTGAAGACAGAAGCAGAAAGAAACTTAAATTAGGGGATTTAAGTAGACCATACAGCAGAAAACAGAAATTGAAACATGTTGATGCCTCAGGTGCATTCAATGTGCATGCTGAATAAAACATTACACCTGCCCGCGCACTATGACAATCATTTTTCTCTGACCTGCAGTTTGCAGAGTTGTCTGGCAGGTTCCACTGCTCCAGGTTTTCATTGGCCAGAGAGGAGTGTGATTGCGCAGGGAGGGCTGAGGACAAATAGCGCTCCATCAGGATGTTTGCATCCTCAGGTATCAATACATTCAGACTGTCCTGACCCGGTCGGTCTTCCAGATCGGCCTCTTCCACACCAATCCTTTCCTCACAACTAAAATTAACTCTTGCCTGGTTCTGCTTGTTCTTAGAGGCTTTGAGCTCTGTGTCGTCTTCCTCTCTAAACTCAAGCCCTTTCTCCCTCTCCTCTAATAGCTGCCTGACTCTCTCCACCTCCTCCCTGTGCTCTTCCTTGAGCCTGTTCAGCTCCTCCTCCTGTCTCTCTCTTTCCTCCTCTAGGCTCTGGAGTCGCAGGGCAGAGCTGGCGACCTCCTCACTCAGTCTCCTCTCTGCCTCCTCCTCTTCCTGTAGCCTCCTCCTCAGCTCCTGCACCTCTCTGTTCAGCTTCTCCTTCTCGTCTTTGTACTGCTGGATCTCAAGGCACCGAGTCTGGGCTTGGTTCAACTGGTTCTGGAGGTCCTCCATCTGTGCCTCCCTTTCTTTTCTCTCCTCTTCCCTGCATTTCTTCTCCTCCTCCAGTAAAGAAAGCACATGTTGGTGATTTTCTCTCTCCTCTGCTAGTTCGGCACTTATACGTTGACTGTTTTCCTTCTCTAAGTTCAGCTCAGTCCTCAGTCGGTGTAGGAGACCATCTGTCTCATTGTCACTGTCATTGCTGGAGCCCTCCAAGCTTGATGCCCGGGAGCCAGGACCAGCACTGCCTGCTTCCCCTGACGGCGCCTCCCGATGACTGAGCTCTGCATTTTGGGATCCGGGGCCAGGCTGAGGCTGCTGCCGCTGAGCATGAAGGACTTCAGCCCCTGATTGATTTTTGATGCGCAGAAACTCCACACTGGTCTGTGTGAAACATGGTTAAGAGATGCTATCAGTTCAGCTATTGTATATTACTACAGCAGGGCACACAGGACAGTGCAGTTATTTGAGGGTTCCCACAATGACCACAACTGAATGCAGCATGAAGTGTAACACAAACCTGGAAAAATGCATTCTGGTATATTCCCCTAAGGACCAATATTCAGGGTAAATTTGTTACTTTGTCCCCGACATCTATCTATCTAACTACAAATGGAGGAATCTCTGTCTGTGCTTCGATTTTTGACAATCGTTCATCCAACAGACTGCAAAAATCGATTTATTATCGTTATCGTCGTTATTGATGGAACAAAAAAAGCTGAATTCAACTGTGAGGGCAGTGCAACACCAAGACAGTCACCACGCACACTCAAGACTTTTGTAGTTAAGTGTCCAAAAAAGGCAGCGGCTGAGAGCATTTTGTGATTTACCTCTGTGAGACAAAAGTACACGTGAACTTCTATGCTATCACCCACAGACTAATGTTATCAGAGCGAAGCAGCAACTCCACCAGTAACAAACGACACTGATCAAAACATAATGACGTCTCCAGAAAGAAAAAGTGTCTAGCTGCAGCAAGAGACACCCGGAACCACAGCGAGAGGACCCTTTTTCTGCATTAAAGCTCTACGTGGCTATATTTGTCGGTAAAGGAGGTTATGGTTAAGGTTAGGGTTCAGAATGGCTACAGGCATAGACTTCAGCAGTGTTCATCATGGAAAAACAAAGGTCCTCTTGCTGCTCTCTTACTTTTTGACATACTGATATTGTAATGTGCATTAGCCAACAATAATCATGAAGATGCTGCCTCTGATTTAGGTATAAGCTGCATTTATGTACCTGTTGGAGCTGTTTCTGTAAGGCCTGTATCTGTCCAGCCAGTGACTGTGCCTCCAGCTGAACCTGGTCTCTACTGGCCAGGGCCTCCTGCAGGTTGGCACTGAGCCTGGCAATGATCTCATTACGCTTCTCCACAGCCTGCTGTAATTGCTGCAAGGAGAAAACAAGCCTGGGTCACTTTAACAAGCTTACCAAAGCATGCTAAACTTACTGAAGTGCAGCGCGAAAGAGTAAACATTTAAACATTTATTTCTGTCTTGACCTGTCATAAGATACAAATGAAATGAGGAAAAAAATAGAAATATTGATTTTTCTGCTTTTAGAAACAGGTGAGTGGGCGGTCCACTCAGCTGTGTGGCTGCATCTGAGGTTCCATTGGGCAGACTTCATAACTGGATTATCTGAGTGCAGACGGAGATTTTGACCTGAGGCAAACTATTTCCCCATAAGGCATGATATATGGTGTCTGATCATTTCACTCTACAATTCCCGAAAAGACACACTGTATTGAACAGGGGTGTGATGGTACAATCCCCTCATTGTTCAGCACTTGATTAACAGTGAAACACGTTAAATCTAAGCTGCTTGTTTTGTCTTCAGGGACTAAAAGTTCTTGCTGCTTTGGCATAGAGTGGTGATACTAAGCTTTCAAATTCTATAACCTATCTTAATACATGTTCAGCTCCATTACACATTTAATGAGGCATCACCATACAATGAAACAATGTATTGTCAAATTCATGGTAATGAAACTGGGGAATATCAAACTCCAATAGGAAAAAATGAAGATGGGTGCATTACTAACAGTAATAAAAGCTAGAAAGAAACCAAGAGAATAAGACAGAACAATGAGAGCAAAAATGAGAAGACAAAAGAAAACAGTAAATAAAGGGGGGGAGAAATCCGACAAAATGTTTTTAAAAAGAATCATAATGATACTGTTGTTTCTGACAAAAAAAAGTAGAATCCTGATTATAACTTTACACATATACCTAGGTGAATTACGCTGCATTTACAGATCAGTGCAGGTGAATGAAAGGAGACTGTTTCAGCCCCAGTGGGTTGGTGATGGCACAGAATAGAGACACACATTCTACCACAAAAAGAAATATAACAAGAAGCCCATGGGCTTACGGGTAAATAAACCATGAAAACAAATTATTCCATGTGACCAAACACATCTAGCTAACCCAAATAGGATGTGCGCACTAAATTAATTTGCACAAGGGCATGTACAGACACACTGTCATATGTAAACCAGTTAAACAGCCAAACTGTCTCGGCATGAATTTAGAGTGTAGAATTATGATGCATACAAAATTATTTACAAATTTATATTTATAAATTACAATGTTTTAGATTATGCATCAACAATACTCTGGGAAGTTATATTTCAAACCCTAAAGAAGGAAAAAAAAAATTATGTCCGGTTCTGTAAATGCTCTGTCCTTCACTGTGTTTACCTCGAGCTGCTCTTTGCCAGTGAGTGCAGCGAGGTCCTCCTGTCCCAGCTTCTCCACAGGAGAGAGGCTTTGATCCCGGGTGGGAGATCGATCCTTCTGCCCTCTGTTCTGCTGAACCTCTGATTTTCTGGGCTTTTGTAGTTCCTGAAAAAGCAAAACCTTATTTTTTGAACTAAGTTTGGTTTTTATCACATCAGGTCATCACAACAGCCAAGAAATGCAATGCATTACATTCTGTCACCATAAATGTATGCATGTAAATGTGAACTCCTTTAAAAGGCAGTAAACAGTGCTACTGTTAATCCTGGTCAGGTTGCTATGGCAACATGCCCTCCAAGCAACTTTGTGGTTACTGACCTATTTCTCTAATGTATGTTTACTAAGCAGGGGGTGCAGACCACTTGTGAAAGCATACAATGAACAAGCAAAATGAGACATATAGGTTGTGTATTATGATCCTTGATCATCTTAGGCCATATCAAACAATTATGCTATTTTTTATGTGATGAAAATGTCAATGACAAACCTCTTAAATCAAAGCAATACTCTTGAGGTCCATACAAAATCATTACAGTAATTCAAATTTATGCAGTTTCCTTTGTAACACTGTCATTACAAAATAACTGATAATTGCAAAACCAGTGATATACCTCATGGTTGGTCTTGCTGTTCTGCTCTGTGTCCTTAGCTGATGGGAGGGCTGGTTCTAGGTGGCGGTCTTGCGTTGAGCGGTCATTCTGCGAGACATTCTGACCCTTCCTCTTCTGCGTCTTTTTCGCCGCCCCCGCACTGTCACTTTTCGCCCGCTTCTGTCGGAAGCTAGCAAGCTGCGCAGGAAGGACAGCAAGAGGTAGACGGACACATAAGTCAGGACCACCGAGCACCACCACACTATCAGCATGGTGATGCCGAGGAGAGAAGGACGAGAGGGGACAAGGGTTCAGGCTTGATCCCCTCAGGTGGAAAAAATAAAATTAGGGAGAATAAAATTTGCAAATCCATAATCACATAAGTGCATGATTTTCCCCACAGAAGAAAAGAAGTTTGGAAGCCCTTATTCAGATGAGTCAGAGTTATGGAGCAAAAAGACAGTGCCCAAAGAAGCAAGAAGAAATCCCAAAATGAAACCCAAAATAGACTACATTATAACCTCACAGGCTATGTAAGTTCAAAATGAGGTGATGGTGCTAAATATTCTCAAATCTCCAGATAGGCTATTTCAAGACCACAAAAAAAAGGTTTAAAGATCAGGTAACACATTGGACAAACTCGAAACAGACGACAACCAGAACGATGTCAAAAAGCATTAGTAATGATTAAATGACTGAAAAAATCCACTTCCATCACTTTGCATTTTTTGCTCGTAGAAAAGTCAAAGACAGAGAGAAGCAGGTCGATTGGCTGGAGCTTTCTGGTACATCTCAGTGTTTTTTTTCTGGAATCATTAAAGCATCAATGATCCGAATGGAAGTTGCTCGCTCACGATGAACAGAAACCTTCTTAATGAAGCCACAGACGAAAATTCACGACATTTTGCTTGAATTCCAGTGGGACAAATTTGGTAGAAATCCACCTCAGGCCATTTCTCTTTGCATCACACCCCGCTCTCTCTCTCTCTCTCTCTAAATCTGCCTGTCTCTTCTTTAAGCAGCTTAAATCAGATTACAGCGGTTCACATTGTGTCAGAGATCCTCATGAACCTCTCCATCAATTTTTGACAGTCAATCACTGAATCCCTTTCTTGCTGGCAGTCAAGCCTGTCAATTCTTCCTTGTCAGGGCGGCTGCCAATCTCGTACACAGCCAGACACCTGCTCCACTGTCAGGATGTAGATCTTCAAATCGGTAGGGAACGGTGCAGTCTTCCTCACCCCTCATCCTTTGACTCCCTGTCACAGCCTACAGAGCAGTGAGATCCACAAACTCTGGGCAGGGGATGGCAAGTGTCTAGACTAAGAGGAAGAGGGTGGAGACTGGGAGATGAATCCACATGGAAAGGAGGAGGCAGAGTTGTGTGTGGCGAGCAGCATCAGCGTGTGCATGCTGAATTCAATTTGAGATCATATGTCCCCAGGAGATCTACTGTTACTCTGAGCAATGAGTCACATACATGTGCATGACAATACTGTGTGAGCCCATGTTCAATTTGATTATATGCTCTGCCTGGTCTTTGAATGGCATCACAAGTTTTGCTCTGTATCCTATTCTTCAAATTCATTCCAGATTATGCTTCCACCATCGCCATCTGACTTTTCAAGCTTTCCCTTCCCCTCCATAACCTGTCTAACACTATGACTGCTCCTCCCCTCACATCTTACATCTGTTCTCTTACTCAGTGCCGTCCGAAACCCCACCCTCTCTGTCTTTCCATCATCCCATTCACCGCCTACGCCTGCCACAACACACACCACGTCCCAGAAAGACACATAAACCAGAAGAGCTGTGTTGGTGCCTGAGGCTGCTTGTGTGCTACGGAGAGTCTGGCTAACTCACTGGCTGGAGCTGGCTGGGCCTCATGAGATGTAGGACTTGATGCTGAATGCTGCTGTTGTCTTCTCAACAATACCAACACTGAGATGGGGGCAGGTTGCTGATTCTCATGATGGCCCATCTTTCTCTGTGTGTGTGTGTGTGTGTGTGTGTGTCGTACACATGCCTTGCATACGTTCCATGCTTTCGTTCTGCCTGATAATCGAACACAGTAAAGACAATTGACAGCTCTGCATTACCATAGCAACGCCATCCATGTGACACGCAAGTACTATTAAGCCTTTATCAAATTTCAGGGGCTCACTGCACCACCTGATGGACTGCAAACAGCATGACACTGTGCTCTGGAAAAAAAAGAGAACAGAAAAAAAAGAAAGAAAAGAAAAGAAAAATGGAAAAGGTATGCAGTCATATTAGTCTTTCAATCCTCCAAATCACCAATGCACCACAGGCTTACTGTGTGGTTTACAGTATTTGTAATGGGCATGGAAATAGATTCTTTGAGGAAGGGATGTCTGACATGTCAAAGTCTGCTGCAATCACATCCCAGTGCAGGAAAGTGTATGAAAGCCCTGATTTATCACCCTAAAGGAAAAAGGGGGAAAAACGGAGGGACAATCATCCCAAACCCATACTCCCAATGTCCCTGCTCATCACCAGTTTCTATACTTACCGACTGACTTCGCGGCATGGTGGAGGATTTCTGTCATAAGGAATAATAATGGCTCAGTTCAGTTATCTCCTAACTGTCACGCTTGACATTGATAGGTAACACTGCTACTGTTTGGATGAGCGCCTTCGTTGTTTTGTTCTGGAGGTGCACTGCATATGCAATGTCTGAGTGCAATTCAGTCAGCTATTTTCCTGGAGCAACCTAGATTTTAGACAATAGAATAGGGTTGTCTACTGGCATTGAAGAGTAGGCTATGCTGTTCTTAATTACCGGCCCATTACTAACATCACCTACTAGTGAAACACAAAAAAAACCTTGCCAGTTAAATTGGCTGTGTGCAAAAAAAAAAAAGCATGCATTTAATTTCCAGGCCAGTTTTGCAGCGTGATTACTACAGCAATGCTTCATAGACAGGCAAACAACATGCCACGTGGGAAAGCAGTGAGGCTAAAATTACAGCACAACACCTGTGTGCATTGCTATCATCAGGTAGATAGAGGTTCATGTTACCCGATTAAACAGCTAGTCAAAATGAGCATTAGATTGATTAAAATTACCCACAACTACCTATTAACATTAGGGCCCTGAATGGGTCACGAACATTTCATTGTTATCAAGACTGTTAATACCAGAGCTCGTTAGTTACAGTTACAGACCCCATTGCATCTCACAATAAAGCTTCCAGTCATATTCCGTAGGTAAACTTATAACCTACATATCAAAGTAAAATAAAGAGTTGGTCACCTTTTTCCACCACCGATTTCACTGACAGAGCTGCACCTGGCAGTATGGCTATGAAAAAATTTACTGACAATATTCGTTTTTAATGAAGGTCCATTTTATATTTGTAAAAGGTTTGTCTACGCTGGCAAAGCTTATAATCACTGGTGAAGAACTCCAAGCAAACATTTCAGCACGTTCAAATTTGTATGTTTAGAATACACGAGTTGAAAGATTTCCCCAAACTTTCTGTTTGTAAATTAGACAGATGAAGACACTAACGTTATGTGTACATTTTCATCTCCTCTGGGACGTGACCCTGAGCAACTGCGTTTTGAATTGCAAACTGAAGCAATTCAATTCACTAATGAAGCGACAAAAAACAATTGAGTCAAGTAACGTTACAACCTTGCCTATCACTGGCATTGCTAACAATTATAACCGCGCTGTATGCGCGGCAAATGTGAAGGCTGCAGTGAGTGCCTTTATTCATGTACCAAGCAATTAGAAGCTAAGCAACGAGAAACAAACGGATACCAAAATACAACTATTTGTGTGTCTGTGTATGGTTGGGCACATTTAGCACTGGCCAAACATAGTGATATGACAAAAGAGTTAGCCAACTGCTAGCAGCTAGCATTAGCCTGGTTTAGAAGCTAACACACATTAGCAACAAACCTTAGCTCTTCCGGCTTCTAGTTTCCTCTGTCGTTCATCTTCATCCATTTCTTGGTTAAAACAAAATGTAATTGTTTAGGACAACTGTCCTAATTGAGCTGAAAATAACAGCAGACCTACTATAAATGCAAAGAAAACCTTGACATACTCTCAGATTTCCTGAGAAACAAATGTCAACAGATAATATTCAATATGGCCGCCAAGACGTTTCAACTCCGCCCTTATCGTGTTTCATTGAATGAACCAACCAATCAACTCATTACGTAGCAATATTTTTATCCAATAGATTTGTTGTTATTTAAATATATTCCGGGACAATTTAAAAAATCCCTCCCATTTTCTGCATCACTAAAACTGTCATCTCACAGACCAATTAGGTGGCTATCTAAAAACGCCAAACTCCGATTGACACCTCATGTAGCCAATCAGCGTAAGCTAACACAAAACTATGCTCCACTTCATTGCTATGTTTTGAAAATGCTGAATTTTCCACTGGCTGATGAGCTTCCAGGGCAGGGTGGCGCGGGTAAAATGAAGTGTGTCTTGGGTCTGTCATCGGGATTACAATCATTCACCCATCACAGTTCAAATAATGATAGCCCAGTAAAGTAAATGACCATGATCATTTTCTATTTTAATGTATAATGAACTTATTTTCTATCTATCTATCTATCTATCTATCTATCTATCTATCTATCTATAACATGTATGCGAAATATATGCAGAAAGGGCCTCAAGTTGGTTATGGATCAATAGAGGCAATTCTATACATGCTAATTGGACACAAACTGGGAGATGACCTCATGTATAGCTGGCTCACCTCACTGTAAGTGAGGATGTTTGACATTCAAAGACATTCTTGCTTTCACTCTCACACCCTCTTTGTATGTCTCTTGTGTTAAAGGGAGCAGCATAGAAACCAAGCAGACAGGTAAGTCACAGTCGTGTGCCTGCAGTAAACAGGTGTGTGCCATGGCAACCACTTTGTGACTTTAGTTTGGCATGGATGCACAAGCTGGATACCAAATGTATGTTACTTGAAACACCGTAAGTTGAGATATATGAGATATTTAAAGCATAGACCTATGTGTGTATATGTCTGTATGTTTGTGTCTGTGTATTTCAACCCATTGTTCCTGCACTCAGAGTACCCAACACTCTTTCTCATCTCTTAGCATGGCAGACCCTTTAGTTAATGAGATGACTAAACTCAGAATGAAACTGCTGGAAAAGGTAAGTGAAAAGATGATTAGATAGGTGGACAGGGATTTGTTGAATTTTTTTTCTCTCTTAAGTCCTTTCCTAGAAGTATTCTCTTTATTTCACCATGTTTCCAAGTTTGTTTTTATGGGTGAGAATGGCACACAAACTCTTTAATGGACATTGTACACTTACAGAGACTGGAAAACAAAAAAGGAATTATGGACAACCGAGCCGAATCTGCCCAATCCACAGGTAAGTAAACGAAGTCTTCTTTGTTATGTTTTTTTTTTTTTTTTTT
>OMKZ01000046.1:21046-36120 GCA_900302535.1 Neoniphon sammara
GCCTCTATCCACATCCACCAACCAGCCCACGCTCTGCCCTCCCTGCCTCTTCCACCACCTGCCCCACCTCCGCCCCCACGCATATTCCAACAAACTGTGAGAGTCAGCACTCAATCTTTCATTCAACCAAACTCCAGTCCCCTAAATGTTTCCCCTTCTCTCTGCTCTCCCTCTTCTTGATGTATTTGACATCCCTTTACTCCTTCCGTTCCCCTTCTTCTCTGCTTTTATTTGTCCCTCCATTAGCATTTTGCTGACACTGTTATCCAGAGTGATTTACAGTGGGTGCAACAGCAGAATTTGTTTCAATTTCCTGATTACCAACAGAACAAAGCAACCAAATGTGCAGGGGCCACAGCCATAGTAATGTGGATATTTTCCTATTTAACCTCCGAATAATTGTAATTGTTTGAGAGAAAAGTTAAAAAAAAGAGCTAAAGAGAAATGTATAGGGGATTTTACTTCAAAATAATATCATATTGGAGTGTGTAGAGGAGGAACATATACACTAGAGGAGGTGATACTATTAATTTGGGGAAAGGTAATGTGAGATACTACTGGAAAAGAAGTTTTCAACCAAAGATGAAGAATGGTGAGTGTCTCATTCATATCCTTATACATGTGAAGTACCCTTAAGCTTTTGCTATTTTCCCTTTTTCTCTGTGCAGATACCCCAGCAGCCCGCCACCATCATACAACAGTTGCCACAGCAGCAGCCTCTGATTACCCAGATTCCCCCTCCTCTGCCTTACCCTGCACAGTGCTCACGCAGCATCAAAGAGGGTATGATGCAATAAAATGTGTAAACCAGATGGGAGATCAAAATATCTTATTCAAACATCCCTTTATGTTTGTGTGTCTCTGCGTGTGTCAGACATGGTGGAATTGATGCTGATGCAAAATGCACAGATGCACCAGATCATCATGCACAACATGATGCTGAAAGCTGTTCCTTCTATGGCCCTGTCACCACCTGGAGGGCCCAGTAACTCTTCCATACACAGTGCATATCTTGGGCAGGTCAGTATATCTCTCTCTCTCTCTCTCTCTCTCTCTCACACACACACACACACACACACAGACGCACACATACACTCAGAGCACAGTCGGGTTTCATCAAGCCTCAACTACTCTGACCCCTTTTTAAATGAGTCATCTTTGTATCCCACCAAAGTCTCATTCTTGTATTTTTAGGACAGTTACCAGGGAAACGCTATTGCTGTGAGACCAGACGTCAAACCAAGAGGAAGTCCTGTCCATCATAATCATCATCATCATCACCACTATGGACCCATCCCTGCAGCACCACAGCTGCCTCCTATTGGTTATCCTGCTTGGCTGCAAATGGTGTCATCTGTTCCAGCAGGACAAGCAGGGGAACACCTGCCATCCGCTAACCATGTGACAGGACCTGTTACACTCCCACCACTCAACACGTAAGACTCATAACAACGTACCTGCTTAAACACACATAACCACAATTATTTTGTGAATACTGACAAATGTGTGTGTGTGTGTGTGTGTGTGTGTGTGTGTGTGTGTGTGTGTGTGTCTCCTAACAGCACTCAGATTCCTCTCTGACCACAACAGTCCCATTCACTCTGTGACATACAATAAAATGAAACTGCATGGCAAACACAGTGAGAACTTTTTCAGACTTGCAGGAGGTGTAGGTACAGCAACACTGGTCAAACAAGACAGAAAAATAAAGAGGACAAAAAGGCAAGAACAATAAGAGCTGGTAAAAGTTTTCTAACGTGCACATCGTTTATAAAATGCTTGCTACTTCCAAAGGAAGCTAAAGGCTGTTTCTGTTACTTTTATTATGAGGAAAATGGAATCTTTTAGTCAGGTTCGAATTTATCGTGAAACATCTTGGAAGCCGTAGTCGTAGAATTTGCATTAATAAAATGGTCATTACTTTTCAAATCTATTCTCTTGAATGGCACTTTGTTCGGTACACTTACAATGATACCACAGAATGTGTAAGAATATTGCTGCGGGAATCAGCCTGAAACTGACACAAAAACTGACTATGAAAATAGCATATGGATGACCGTTCCCGAGGCAGTTGAAATGAACATATTAAATTTCAGAGTCTCGTGTTCTATGCGCAAGAAGACAACATTATCAAAATCATACGGAAGCCATTTTAGGCGTACTAATTACGATATGACACTGAAGCGTCTTTTCTATCCGTTGAAGTTCTGTGGTGTTGGTATTAATGCGCTAATAGCGTCGCTTAGCAACCACTTTGTTTAAAAATTGTTGCTTGGCAAAAGAACGGCATTGAACCGTGTTTATGTCTCAGTCTGGTTTATCTGCAGTAACTGATTGTGTTTTTCAACGCTAGAGCAACTACCCAGTCGCTTTAGTGCTAACTGTTTTTCTTAACCTCTACCACGGGGGAAGTTTTAACTATCTGAGGTGGAAACACCGTGTGAAGTGCGCCTATGTTTTTCCAACGAAAATATTGCCGCCCGAACAGGGACTTGAACCCTGGACCCTCAGATTAAAAGTCTGATGCTCTACCGACTGAGCTATCCGGGCTCTGCGAAGTCAAGTAAAACACTTTTCTCAAAACAGAAATCCAAAATTACTGTGTTTCTGCAAAGTACTGAGGACTGCAGCTCAGCCACTGTCGCCGCCCATCTGGTCTTGTACAGACTCCGTTCAGACTTTAAACTGCTCAGTTACTCATGGTAATGGTGCGGATTTATGTAAACTCTTCATCTTTATACTTTTCAAGTTGTTTAAGCTTTTATAAATTTCATTTTCCTCAAAGAAAAAGTGGAGGAATTTTCAGCTCTGCAAGAGTGGGATGACGTCACCGAGCTGCTATGGGCACTTCTCAACCAATCCACTTTCAATATTCAAATTAGTTATGGATTGCACTACTCTGATTGGCTGCTTCAACTTATTCAGTTTGAGCCTTGAGCAGTCATTCTACACCAGTTTTGGTGTCCTTTTCTTACTTTCACTCTTTCTCTCACTTTCACTGTTATTTTTCTTTCAATCTTAACTCTCCTCTACTCTTTTACTATCCGATTTCTTGTAGTCATGATTTCATTTTCATTCCTTCACTCTGTTTTACTCTTCTGCCACACTGCTCCTACTGCTAAAACTACTATCTCGAATAAAATTTCTATTACTACTACTACTGATTTATCATCCTTTTCTTTCTCTCTCTTGACTTTTTGGTTGATTATTCTAACTACACACAAAATCACTGCCATGACTTTTATTGATGAATTTACAGCTGTACAAAATGTCAATTTACAGGATCTATAAAACAGAAATGTAACGGGCATCATCCTAGTTAAGATACCTCACTGAATCAATGCTTCCATGATGATGACATTAGTCTAGGAGTTTGTCAGTGCTTATTTCTCTATCTCCAAATACACAACAGCAAATACAGTCTTGACTCACAACCATCAGTCATCATGGCACATCCCTTTGATAAATAAAACATATACAAACAAACCAAGTTTAAGCAACACCCTCTGCATTAACAAATTATTAAAGTGCATACTTGTCTTTTGAAGAAGTTAGGATTCATGATTGTGGAACAGAAAAAAAAAACAAAACATGCAAGCTGTGACTGGAAGCCAAGACTACACACAGGATGTCGAGGGTCTGTTGTGGGATGATCTGGTTACAACTGTCTCACTCCCTAAAACAAAGAGTGGATAGTCATGCACTTGTGCTTAAGGGCTTTATAATATGGCACAGAGGTCAATCTTACATGTTTAAAAGCCCCATTTGCTTACTGAAGCCTTTAGCAAGTTTACTGTTAAAGACTGATGAATGGTAAAATATGCAGTGAGTTGATTGAGTCTGAAATGGGCTTGCATACACAAAATGCTGGCCTTACAATGTTTTAAATTCGATAATCCAACGTTGTGATTACGGTTGATGTGAAATAACCTGATAGCATTTATTTACATAGTGCATGTGTGCATGCAAAATACCTGGCTAATTTGTACAAGTATTTTTTTTTTACAAGAGTCTACCAGTGCAAACAGAGCCAGACTTTGGGAGGAGTTTCAGAACATTTCAGAACATTCATGTTCACTTTAAGTGCAATAAATACAGGTAATAATCAGAAATAATCAGAATGAGTAAAATGATCTTCTTAAAAAATGTCAGGTGAGTGTTTTACTATTTGAGGCCCACACATTTTGCAAAGAGGCAGATTGGAATCCAAGAAAGACAGAAGGGTGAGCAGGGCAAATAGCCTCTTTGCAATGGGTGCAGAATAGATTCACACAATCCAAGTCAGTATGTCACCAGAATACTTCTATATATGTTTTGGAGACCGCTGTCATTACTGAAGACACTATTGCTGAGTTTAAAAATTTTCAAATGTCACAAGCCCCATTATCTGATTTGTAAAAGGGAGAAACAACAGAAATAATATAATTAATTTTTTTGTGATCACGTTGCAAACACAGGACATACCTTTCAACAAGGTGACTAACAAAGTTGCGAACAGAATGCCAAGAATGTCTCCAGCAGTGTCGAGTGTTGATAATTTCTGTTTCCATCAGTGACACAAGCACTTACATTGTGTAATCTTTCCACTTTATGAAGGAGTATAGTAAATTCTGATGCAAACTGGTGGCTATTACAAGAATCTTAGTCCTGTAGGTCCTATTCTAATATGGGTTTAGAGATTCCCCCTGTCTGCCTGTTTAGGCATAAACTACTGTATGTCATATAGTAAGTCACAGATGTCATGAGCCCACTGTCTCTTTGACTGGCCATCGTTGGTATCCATTTATAGTGGTCAGGATGATTTTACAGGTTGAGTCTTTGTAAGTATCATGATATGCCATTCTTGCACGCCCATCTTCATCTGTGTCAGATTAGATAGTCAATCTTGGATCAATGTTCAAGCAAGGAAGAGGGAGTGGGTTTGGGTCCCTGTGCACCACCAGAGGGGAACAGGTTGATACTCAATCACATAGTTATGTCACCTAAAATGAGAAAAAGAACAACAAGAATACAACAAGAATTACTTGCTGCGCACATACACAAGTAAACTAATACCCCACCACCACCTATCCACACAAACACACACAAAATGCATTCACCTTGTGTATGTGAGGTGGCATCTCATCCTCAGAGCTCTCCTCTGGTACTGGGTCATGGTGCCGCGGCGCTACCTGACCGTCCTCTGCCCACCCTCCCATGGGCACCCGTGCTGACCTCACCACCTTGCCCCCGGCACCTAAAGAGTCTGGAAGACAGAAAGACATGAAGGGTGTAAACAGGACCATTAAGCCAACCTTCATTATGAAAACTGTAAGCATCTACAGCACATGTGCAATGTCACAAGACTGTACATTGTTTTCTACTGGTTCAACAAACTATGTCGAGTAATGCTATTGTTATTTATAGTAATTGCATATATAACAGTGTGTGATTAACTGAAGAAGCAGACTTGAGTAAGTAGGCAGTAGAACAGATTTAACTCCTCACTTGAAATTAGGATTTTTCCCCAAATGTTTGTTCTTTTTATTCACGTTTTCACTAATTTGTATCAGTTGATGGGTGATGATAATATCAAGTGGAGCAACAAGTGAATTATTCCCATTATTCCCGTGCCATTCTGGCCCTGACTGGATCACTGGAAAACACTGCAGTCCCATTAACATCCCACATCTTCTGCTACAAAACCTGCAGTGATAACCACAATGGTAGCTACCTGTGGTGGTTCCTCCATAGCGGCGCTGGCTGTTGCTCTGTAGTGGGGCCCCCTCCTGGCCCGGGGTGATACCGCTGGTGGCTGAGGCGGAGCTGGGGATGGCACTGGGGCTGGGAGCTGAGGTAGGGAAAGTGTGCGAGCGGGGGAAGTTTCTGTGGTGGGGGTTGGGGTCACTCCTAACTTCGTCGGGGACGCTGTCACTGCTGTCGTCGCTCTCCTGCCTGTGCCATGTGTGACGAGACAGTTCACCACGAGACTGCTGCTTGTGGAGCTACGGGGAAAAACAGATGAAAGAATAAAGGAGGGACGGGAGACAAAATCGGAGGAGATATACTCTCTCCTCCACTCACATACACACGCTCACGTACACACACACACGCACACATACACTCTTACCTCATGCATGTAAAGTGCATGGATGCTCATCTCAGTGGAAGCATACTCTGATAGGACCAAACTGGTTAGCTGACCCTCCCATGCACTGCTGCCTGAGCTGACAGTCCGGGCATCAGTCCTGGTAAAGGAACGGGTTGAAGAATGAAGAGCAGAGTGGATGGGATCAGGAAGTTGAAAAAGAAGGGGGAGAGTGGTGAGAAGAGGACAACAGGAAAGGAGATTGGCAGAGGGAGAGAGAGAAAAAATGGAAAGTATTGTAACCAACGTTAGCCAAGACAAAGCTCTCAGTATGCTGGATTTGTATTTTGAACTCTGGCTTGAAATCTATTTTTAGCATCAGCGCAGCAGCTCAGTGAATATTTTAAGTGGGAGAGAAAGCTGTAGCCTAAAAAGAAAGTTAGCTGAGGCATGTTTTGGAAGCAGCTTTAACATACCCAGACCCTGCCATTGGCCTGCTTATGGCTGAGGTGTGGCCAACAGTTCTATGAGCTGCACTCAGGCTGCCTCTCAAGTGGAGACTACTGCTGATTGGTGAGAGGGAGCGCAGGGCAGATGCTCCATCGCTTAGGCCAATCGCCGCATGGTTGGTCAAAGAGCCATCCCGACCAAAATGGACAGAGGCCAATGTAGATGGACCTGCCAAGAGGTTAGCTATGAGACTCCTTGGCTGAAAGAGAAAGCGGGAAAGAGACGAGACAAAATCAGTATTTTCCTCCTAAGATGTTATAATACTCACAATTGCCAGTCATTTAGTTTAATAAACAAGTGGCTGAATCATTCCACTTACTGTGATATCTGTATTTAAATAACGTTCCTTTATCTCCATACCTCAGACTCTGATAATGAGTTGAGAGGGTGTGCGTCTGTTGGAGCCCCAGTGGCCTCTCTCTGCACCCTCTCTTTCAGCTGGCTGATGAAGTGTGTGGTCTCCTGGGGAGGCTGCCATTGGGGGTTGGTGATGGCAAAGTGCATCAGAGATAACTCTGTCTTTCCATCTTCTGCCTGTTGGTAGATAGACGCCTCTGTCTTCCCCTCTGACATCCACTGTCGAGAGGAGAGAAACAGTCAATGTACATATACTCAACTCTCCTTTCAGCCGTGCTGCTGAAGTGTATTTGTCTGTGTTATACGTTCCATACAGTATTTTTATGTTAGAAGATTACACTGGAAGAAAATTCAACATTTCTTGATGTTAACATTACATATTGTGATTCTGTGAAGTTTATCTATTTTTGTGTGTCTGCACTATATGTGGGAGTTGCTCACCGCGGGGTGTCCATGTTGCCTGATATCCATCTGGGCGAAGGAGCAGGTGTCTCCCACCCCGACCACCTCCACGGTGAAGTTCCTGAAAAAGTCAATGATCTCCAGAGACTTCCTCCTCAGACAGAAGATGAGGATGAAGGGAGTCACCACTGGACTCAGCAGCTCTTCCAGAATAAACACCTGGACACAAACAGGGAAGGGAAGGGTTAACAACATACGTTCATGTAGCAAAATAAGTTTAGGTTCAGTTTTATCTGAGTCATCCCACAATTATGCTGAAGCTCCAGCTCAGGAAGTTTGTTGTTCAAATCCCCTACATCTGGAAAACTCTGAGTCCTCTCCCTTAGCAAGAACTATCAAGGTGCCATTGAGCAAGGCACTTTAAAACTCAGTGGTCCCAGTGGAGCGTGCTCAGTGGCCAAGAGTTGAACACTGTGGAAGTACAAGGCAACACCAAGTTGTCAATGTGAGAAACTGTATGAATGTGAACCTGGGTGTTGGTGAAAAAAGTGTTAGTCAATGCTAAGTCAATATTCCCTTAACAAATAAAGGTTAAAATGATAAAACCTTTGAAAGGACATGATATATCACTGAAGAACACTGCTTGAGAAGAAAATTCCAATGTTCTCATTTCAATCCTTTGAGATTATCCCCAATTCAAGGTTGGTACTCACAGCCTTGTACTGGAACAGCTGGGAGAACTGGTCCCGGGTTTCATATCTGTGTGCGTTGCCCTGCCAGTGGTCTGGCATGTAGTGGATGTGAGCCAGGATCACCCTCAACAGCTGCTCAGGACAAAACACCATGTGCTTATCAGGAATAAATGATCTGAAGAGGGAGGGGGAGAGAGATGGATTAGACAGATTGATGCGATACACAGATAAACATTAGATGGATAGATGTGTGTTTTCTGGTAGAGGAGACTGGCACAGAAACAAAATAGGTACCACTAATCCCTACCTGCATATTGTGATACACACACCAAGCAGTGTGATTGATGAGAGGACATGTTCAACTGCCAGAACATCCTCATCGTAGATGGTCAGGGCAATGAGGACAGCCAGAAGGGACCCAGCAAAAAACGCTACATTCTTAGCCACCACAGTCAGTAAAGGTGAAAGGAAACAGTTCATATACTTGGATGAAGCCTGAAGGAAAAACAACAGAGGAACATGAGAGGAGATAGAGACAGAAAACAGACATAAGCATGGGCAAAAGCATAAGTATGCATATGAGCATGTTATTGGCAAGACCCACTGTCCACGAAAAACCTCTTTTAGTTAGTAAAGCTAGGCAGATGCTTGTAGGAAGAGATGATCATAGCTACTGCTGTTGAAACCCCGACTGAAAGATGGCACTAAAGGCTGAAATATTTTTCACTTCTAGCAGTTGGCACTATGTGCACTAAAAACACTAAAATTCTACACTGACAGTTACAGGCACCATCACACTCTTTCCGTCCATAAAAGAAGAAATCAGTGCTACAAAGTGAGGTTCCTGATGGTCAAGGAGCCTAAAAGCGTCCATTGTTGGTAGGAAATAAGCTGCTATAAAGACCTTATAGCCTTTGCTGAGCCGTGACATGAGCTCATGATCCAACTCGTTGAAGTGCCGCAGGTAACAGCGACCATAGAGAGACCAGCACCTCGCTCCCAGAGAACCAGGCTCTCGCTTGATCACCTAAACACAAACACCAAACTATTGTCACTGTATCTTTCCAGGAGAATAATGTATCAGTCTGCATTTAGTAAAGTGCTTGCTGTTTTTATTGTGTCCAAGCAGAGTCCAATTACCTCAGTATAACTAAAAAAGGCATAAAGAATCTGCCACACCAGAATGACGGGACATAGAAGCAGATTGGCGATACCAATCCACAGGATTCGAGATGCTAGCCTGTCAGCCAGCTCAAGCCTGTTGCCTCCTCTCTTATATTCTGGCTTCAGGCTCCACTCATTCTCAAACAGAGAGCCTGGAGAGGGACCAAGGAAAAAACAAGGGAGGTAAAAAGCAGACATTGCTGTAATTAGGTACAGTTCTTGACCTTAGAAAGCATACACAGGCAAATACAGACACACAAACACACCTGGTCCCCAAAAGAAGATAAGCTCAAAGTTGTACTTGAGGCCTCGGGTGTAGAACACACACTCTCCAAGGAAGGGAGGTCGAAATCGCACAGGAAGAAGAGACTTATTTACCATCGCAACCTGAGGAAAAACAGGAAGAGAGCTTTGGTTTAAGTTCACATTGTATTATTATATTTACAGCTAGTTATGTCAGCAGAAAAGGATTTTCTTAGTGAGTGTTAGTGACACACACCATGTAGTTTTTGAAGCGGAGGATGCGATGGTAAATGTCAAGCTCTGTCAGCTCTTTCTTATGGATGCAGATCTGGTGTTCCTTCTGTATCTCCACTATCCTGGCCTGAACCTCCTGCCATGTTACATAAGGGAGCTCTGACTGTAAAGAGAAAGCACAGTGAGGGTTAAGGAGTCATATGCCTTCTCTTTTAAGCATCATTAAAAGAAATTTTATTGGATGTATCTGATAAACCTGTAACTATGGCAATAAAATATCTTTTTGCATCTTATATCCCTGTGAAAAAACAATATCCTGACATGATTTAGTCTGTCTCACCATGGTCATCTTGAGAGCGTTGGTGTAGAAGGATCGGATCTCCCAGTAGCAGCAGACGTTGTAGATGAATTTGACCAGGCGATGTAGCCAAAACACTCCAGAGATCACGAGGACAAAGATCACAAACGAATTGTCCCGGATACTGGGAAAGAAATGTATAATTCATACACAGATGTAAGTATAATATTTATAACAAACACACTGATGCCAACCTGAGTTACTGAGATTTGCAGATTGCTGTCAACACATTTATGCTTTATCAGATAGTACTTAGTGGAAACAGAAAAAAAGGTGGGACAGAAAGCAGGTGAACTCACACTCACACTATCATGAATGTGTGATATGTGCCAAAGCACTGTAATCCACAAAAACACCCTAAAATTGAACTCACTGTTACCACTAGGGAAGCAAGAGAATAGTAAACAAAATCTGAAAGGTGGGAGGAGTTTGGAGACATATTCTTATGCAATGGCCTTTGTAAGATAAATATTACACACTTAGAGGTCAAGCATCACCTCTATATTTTGTGCTGTCACAAAACATAACTGGGAGACTCAAAATTAGGAAACGGATGAGGGTATCATCAGTTATTATCAACTACCAACACAGAATCTGACCTACATCAAACACCTGAGCAGAAATCTTGTTTGGATGATACTGTGAAGATGTTTTTGTATATCACTGGAATTCCTGAATCCCAGAACCATTACTTCCTTTAAATCACATACGACAATCATCAGACCTACTCTCAGCTACGCAGCCCTTACACTGCAATTACAATTATTGTTTCTTAGCAAATAAAGTGTCATTCTTGTTTACCGGGCACTGCAGACATCTACAGGGAGGAAGGCGTCAGGCAGGGTGACTTTAGACGTGTCGGTGTGGTTCACAAACTTGTTGGCAAAGAGGATGTCGTAGTCCACACAGTTAGCTAGAAACACTGTGAACCCAACTACAAACAGCAACTGACTGCAAAGAGAAAGAAAGAAAGAAAGAAAGAAAGAATGAAAGAAAGAAAGAAAGAAAGAAAGCAACAAACACAAACAAACAGACAGATTATATTCTTGCCTAATTTGGAACATGTGATGACAGTCACTGGTATGACTATCAAGGATATCAACAATATATTGTACATCAATAGACATACAGATAGAGCATTCCCTGAGCAATGTTTTCTATTTAACAGCAATTCACGCCAACTTTTCCATGCCTTATAGCGCAGAGATGATATAGTTATGATGGACAGAATACATACACCAGCTCAAAGATCTCTCCCAGCAGCATACAGGTGAATCCATTCTTCTGATGCAGGTTATAGACGTGAGGGCAGTTAAGGACTATTACAAGGGCAAACTGAGATGACATATCTTGTTTCACAATGCTAAAAAATCAAGTAAGCACAATTCAATAGGCAGTTATTTTCAGACACACAATGCATTAGGAAGACATTCCAAAACATGTGAAAGGATATTCTCTGGAAAAACAGGTCCAGGTTTTCTATGTGGTGCCATTGGGCTGTAAAAAACACATTATGTGTTAGTAATGGCAAACTTCTTGGGTAGGTAAAGAGGAGTATGGAAGTATTCCTGCATGTGAGAAGTTCATGATTTGTTTGTGATTTGCTTGTGAGTGTGTGTGTGTGTGTGTGTGTGTGTGTTACATTTGGCTCCTTCAGGCACGTGCATCATCGGGTTCTCCTCTCCCGGGGGAGAGTCGCTGTAGGACGCCTCCAGACGCTGGTACTCTGTATCAAAGTGTGCCATGGTGACAACAGCTTCAGTCTCACCAAGTAACCAAGCCCACTGCTACGAACTGGATGTGGGATGGAGAGCAAAGAGGGTTCAAGATATACAGCAGCATATAAAAGATGACATTGAACAAAGGAGAAAAGGGAGTAGAGAAAAGGGGGTATCTTTATGCATCAGATGTAAAAAAGGACAGCAGGCACATGGTTAATTATCAGATTAGCTTTAATACCATCACACCCCTAATGACAGAAGTGCAGCAATGTCTGCAGTGCTCCTGGGCCAAATCATCAATAGTACCCTGGATCTTTGAAAATCAACAAACCCCTGTAGAATAATAACTGATAAGGTGGATGCTTGCCTAAACAAGGGGCTTGAACACAGATCTCCCAGCTGAATGGTCAGTGTAACTCACAATACCACCCTGCATCTATTATCTTCAAGTAGGACTAAATTTGAAATAAAAGCCAACAAAGAAAATGATGTGCCCCGACATAAACAAATGAAATGGGTATCCAAATTAACATGAGTATGTAAAAACTGGTGCAGCCACTTGAGCTGCAACTTCCAGTTATAATTGGATTGCTGCTGAAATTACAACCACACAAATTTGAACATACACTCAACACATGTATGCATGAAAAAATGATACTGATTGCTTGAGGTTTTGTATGTTTACACACAGGCACACGCACAAACAGGCACACATACTGTGTATATAAAAAGCAACCACTAATGTGGTACAATGCGAAGTTGACTCAACAACAAATGTTTCTGCCTCAGGAATGTCAACATAGTTGCTGCTTTACTGTTAGTGTTCAAATACACTGCCGGGAGGCCAACATGTAAACACGCTAACATGTGGGTTCCCTCAGATTTTAATGGAATATATCTCACAAACGGAAGCTGTATAGACTACAAACCCCACCTAATTAAGATTTTGTCCCACAGATCTTCCTCTGACATTTCTGTTCTCTGTACTGTAGGTGGAGAAATTACAGAAACCACTGATTCTAGGTGATGAAATCATAGTGAAACTAAACTAACGCTCATTTTGCTGGTGACATCCTATAACCTCCCAAAAAGACCCCTGATTTTGGTAACCACTTATCTTGAACGAGCCGTTATTAAGCTCACCTCCATTCCAGTGCAGTATGTCTTTTCCCGCTGTTTTGTTTATCCAACATTCCCAGCTGCAACCAAAAGAACAGGAAAGGTTATCTTTACAGCTGTCTCCTTCCCTGTAACAATCCCAGGACCAACAGACTGCAGAAGATTTTATGCTAGTTCTTTTCATGGGTGGCATACATGACAGGGCCAAGCCTCAATGTAGTCAGAAATAGCTGCCTGACTCACGGCTAATGATGGTATTAGCAGTGACACATCAACGAAGACAACAGAGAGGAGGAATTGATTTAGTGTTGTTGTTGTTGTGGTGTTGGTGGTGGTTTAAGAACAGCCAGGCCTGCCTCTCTCACAGAAAATCATGTCACATCGCAAATCCCGTCGGATACGGCTCTTACCTTTGTCTATCTTGCCTTCGCCGTCTGATGAAAATAGCGAATTCACGGGGCTTTTGGGATATTAACGGCTTGTTTTCGTTTTCGTTCGCCCCCCTCTCGAAGTCAGGCACGAGCCAGCCAGTTTCATTTTCCAAACAGCTAAGCGCTGTCTGTCACTTGGGATGGACAAGAACCTCATCCAATCAGAGGGAAAGAATTTTCTTATCAGGAAGGCAGCAGCCAATCATGTTCATCCAGAGGTGGGATCTGAAAGTGTGCTCTGTAGATTCGGGTTCTCTGTGGTAACGCCCTATGTAAACCTCCATGACGAGCTCCCAGCCAGTCACTCAGGCTGGCATAATATAATGGGTGTTTACTACCACCGCCTGGTCTTTTTTAGTACTACAACAATACTGTCAGAGGTCCTGCCATACTGCAAGTGTACTCTTGGCGACGCTGCTACATGTACTCTAGCTTACATGTTGTAATGAGACCGACAAACAGTTATCAAATGCTTTATTCAATGCACCAAAAAGTCTCATTAGAGGGTTTTCTAGTGACACACCTCTTCACATCTGAAACCCAAAACTGAATCAATTAGCATCAAAAGCATTCATTGTTCAATGAATGTTTGAAAACGTACTTTTTCTAATCATACTTGCATGTCACTTTCTTTATATAGTGGTTCTACCTCAAACAGGCAGCTAATCTCTCATTTCCATTTGTATCAATTTATTTTTTATTTTATTTTTTTATTTCATTTTCTATTATTTTAATTTCTTTTTCTTATTTTTTAGGCTACTACTTATACATTTTGTTATAACATTCTGAAATAACTAAATAATATTTGAATTTTTGGGCTATTTATTTATTTATTTATTCATCCATCCGTTCATTCATTAATTTTATTTCATTTAACTGTATTCATTTATGGAGCTACGGAAGCAAACCACCTAGATATGTGCAAGGTTATTGGCCTGATTTTGATTTTGATTCAGAAGTTAATCACCAGATTGAGACTCAATACATTAGCACACTCTAATTTTCCCCCACTTATTTTGTTAATCTTTTACCGCTAATCAGCTCCAACTTTACAGACCTCTCAGTTGTCCATGCATTATATTTCAGCCAGTGTTTATGTGTTGCAGGAGCTGACTCCACAGCACTGAGATGATGCTCAGCAAAGCCCAGCTCACCTTCTGTCGCTCTCTGCTACAATGAATATTCATATGTGATTGTAAGCCTCTGGAGTGACAGCTGGGCTTTTGTTCACTGTGTCATTGCATTAACACCCATGGCCATGTGTGTGTGTGTATGTGTGTGTGTGTGTGTGTGTGTGTGTGTGTGTAACTCAACTGAGTAATGATGATTTTATTAACCATTACCCTCAGGCAGAAGGGTGAGTTGCTGTTTTTCTCACATGGACACCTGGAGACACACACACACACACACACAGAGAGAGAGAGAGAGAGAGAGAGAGAGAGTCATCACTGTTCAAAATCGGAGAGGTCTTCAGATCTCTGTGTCCCTGTGTTGGGTTTACCATGTAAGTGTGTTTAATATAATGAAAATTACTAGCCATCTGTCCTTCAGTATTGCCTCAGCCTGTACTGCTTCATCCTTTCATCCTCCCCTTCTTATCTTCCACATCTCCAAAACCAAGATCCCTCTCTCTTTTCCCCCCTTTCCCTCTCATCCTTCTTTTCCCATTATGTAACCATTTCAAACAGCGTGCTTACTTGTACTTTGTGTGTGTGAGTGTGTGTCTGTGTCAGTTTGATAAAGTGAAAAGGGGCGGGGGTGTCTTGAGTAAGGGGG
>OMKZ01000054.1:1787-27957 GCA_900302535.1 Neoniphon sammara
GTCCCAAGGCATAAGCAAACTAAGCAGATGCTTAGGGCCCCGTGACCACTAGAGCTCCGCTAGTAACGTGTGCAGTGCACCCAACCATGCAGTGCGCACTGCGCATCCAGGAGCTAGCAGGTAGAAGGCCTAATAATGTCACAAAAAAGGATATTTTTCTGCAAGTTTGCAAATCTATATAATAAATAATAATAAATCTTTATTTATAGAGCACTTTTCATCTGGTGTCTGTTTCCATTGCATTAATCACTGTGGTTTACAATCTAACTACAACGAAAAGTTCTCACATTTAGTTTTACAAGTGTATTCGTAAAGACAGAGTACAATAAGTAGAGTACGTTTAGGTGTGTGAATGATCAATAATCAGTATTATTGGCAGTAATAGAGGGCCCCAAAATCAAATTTCGCTTAGGGCCCCATGGAGGCTTGGGCTGGCCCTGGATACCAGGGTCAAGTTGATACACAGTTGATGCTAAGTTGAATTTCAACAATGAAATTCCAATCATGCTGTTATTGTCCTTTAAGGTCCTGGTTCATAGACCAATAAAAGGCTTCTATTTTTATGCTCTGTTAGCCTGTGTGGTATTTGCTGTGTGTTGGGCATGACTGGTTGTCAACATTACTGTACTCCATGTCCTGGGGGGGAGGGGGTTTAGTCAGCATGTAAATTACACAACTGCTCTTTAACATCACTGTGATAAATAGCGATGTCAGCACAAATATTTAGGTGTGTGTGAATGTACTATACTAGAAAGCATCTCTAATCCATTACACATTACTGATTGCCTTAAAATTATAATCAGTGACATAAAAACTATAAAACTTAAAACTATAAACCACTATTTCAAGATGTTTCAAATTATATAGTCCAATTGCCCTTCACTTTTTACTTTAGAGTAATCCAACCAGTAATCACTTAATTTGTGATTTTCATTAAATGTGCATTAGACACCTAATCCCATTTTTGGAGGTATCAGACCACTGTAATCCAGCTGTCTTCTATTATCAGACAGGCGTAACGGTACTGTAGGTTTTGAGCTAAAGTCATTGCAGTCCCTACAGACTTATTAATTAGGGCTGTCAATCAATTTAAAATTGTAATTGCGTTAATTATGATATGCTGATTAAATAATCAAATCAATCGCAAATTAATCACATATATCAATATTTGCTTGGAAAAGCCTACAAATGAAGATATTTCAACTCAAAAACATTACTGTGGCACATGAGTAAAGCATTGAAAACAAATATCAAAAGGTGGCATTAGAAATCATTTGTTTTATTTCCAATCATTTTTCCAAATACATCTTTTTTTCATTGAATATAAGCATATCACTGAGCCTAAAATGTAGCCAGAACATTATATTATAATTATTATTATTTAACATAAGCTCATCACTTAAGCAACAATGTGGCCATAACAGTGTTTTTAACTATTTAACATACTATTTACATGCATGACAACTAACACACTGACCGGTTGGAATTGTGCGACTCATGGATATGGGGGATGTGTTGGTAAATTAATGCCGGTGGTGTCACTGGCACCCTGAGGTGCTCTCTTGTCGTTGGGAAATTCAGAGGCTCAGAGCCACAGCAACCGCTCCAGCTGATTGGGCGGTTTGTCAGAGCATTTGACTGATAAAAAATGAGATGGTTGGGTTATTTGGTGATCAACACGCAGCAACTTACAGTAACATTGGTACATTAATTAACATAAGCAGTTCATAATTTTATATGTTAATTCGTACTATTTTTTATCATGTTATTTTTTTTTCATATTTAAGTAATCAAAATGTATGCGTTAATTTGACAGCCCTATTCTTAATGGAGTAAACTGATACATTTAAGCCAAAGGAGCAGCTTTACATAGATGTAATGAATATAATCTTACAAAATTTTCATCATGGTTATTCAAGTACTCAACTAATTGACACATAAAAACACAACTGGATTAGAATAACCCAGCTAAACTCATGCTCTGATTATCACTTTCTGTTAAATATATTTCAAGGCATTTATTTCATTTTCAGACATTAAAATTAGGGAAACATGTCTAGAAATTACTGGGCAAGGGTCCATTCACAGTAGTTAGCCAGGTCCCAGTAGTTGGTTATTACATCTGGTTCCCCAAGGGTAATGACATTTTACCCTCATCTATCTCCTTGCTACATCAGACCCTACACTTTTACACTGCTATGGTATGTCAAACTATTTTCACTAATCTGTGTTAGTGCCTTACTGCTCTGTAAGGCTCTCCATAGAGGCTTTTTATTTTTATTGTTATCTTATTGTTATTCTAGCCCCTCACCTGAGACCAATTGGCCTTGGAAACCCTACCAGGATGTAAATGCTCCATACAACACAGCCCTAACCCAGGATCACAGGGGCACACAAACTCCTCCAATACAGTAAGATGGTCATTCTTGTGTTCAGTTTGAAAAAATAAATAATAAAATAAAATATAATAAAATAGATACTGATTGAATATAGGGCCCCAAGAACATAGGACCTTGGGAAGGATGGGCTAACTGGTCATATCTGATTAAACTATTTTCACTTTTCACAATGAAAAAGGATATCATGTTATGGTGAATGGGCTACATTTATCTTAGACCAAGTTAGCTATGAGTCATGCTTACAAAACAAAAATAAAGATGACAAACTCTCTTTGTATATAATATTTATTGGGTTGAGGCAATGTTGCTGACTGAGGGGTCACTCACAATAACTTTTCATCTTTTAAAGGTGCACTTGGTAAAAGTGCAAGGGTTGATTGAAATGAGGACTGTTTAGACTCAACTGACAAATTTAAAAAAGTAGGGAAAGGACAAAATTGGCCTAAATCACTGATAAATTATATGCTTATTCCACATCCAAGGGAAATTTAAATCTCAGTCATAAATCATCAAACTGTGATGTTCAGTGTATTCCAAGTGCCATTTTGTGATGAGGTGTTTTTTGTTTCTTACAATCTTCCTCATCTACTTCTGCTTCAGTTAGTTTCTATATTTTGCCGTGTATCTTTTGACTGAAATTTGCCTGTACTCTGAGTTTTTCGTTTAAGAGGAGAGAGCTATAAGTAATTTGAGGGTTTAAGGATGCACTCAGCCTGCAATTTTTGTCGATACTCAATACTGGACTCACAAATGATAACATGAATCATAACAGAAATTCTGGTGAAAACTGGACTGTTATGTCTGGTTTGCTTGTTTGTCCCTTCAAATGAATAATGAATCAGCAAATTAGAAACATCCTACTGCTTTGGCATCAAACTTTGATACTGGTTTATGTACATATACTAAAGCTGACATTCTGTATATAATTCTGTCCCAAAGGCTGGCTTTACATGGTATAACTAAAATGCAACTTCAGTTCAATAAAACTTGGGCCTGCATCATAACTACTTTCCATAATCAGTTTAAGGGATTAAGAGAAATCTAGTTAACATAGCTAGATTAGCTAGATTTCTGCTGGAAAACCCTGATTATTGAGCCATGTAAACCTTTAGGCTGGCTTCACACAATGCAACTTCCATGCAAGTACTTGCAGTTTGCAAATGAAACTTTTACTGTTGCCATGTCAACAAACCCATATGAAACATTCCAAATGATGATGCAAGTCAAATTTATAATTTTCATTGGATGGTTTGCTTGGAGGTCTCAGCACAACTAAATTGCATGGAATTGAAGTTGCATTGCAGTTGCACCATGTAAAGCCAGCCTTACTGAGACTAAAAACTTTTCCATCTGTTTGACACGGTCATTGAAGAATGCTTAATAATTTTATGTCAACAGCAACACTTATGAAAATGTCATGAAAAGAAAAGCATACATATCTGTCGCAGCCTGCTTCACCTGTTAGTGCAGAGTAGCATAAAAACTACTCTGCTACTCACCAAGCTGTCCGACCCTCTGGAGCAGAGTGGCAAAGCTCGGCAGGTCGCCATCACAAGAGGCCAGCTGTCCGGTGTGTGCTGGCTGCTTTGTGCAGGCTACAACACCTCTGTCAGCAGTGGCAACAGTCTGGGGAACGTTGGGGATGGAGGAGGAACCCGATTATTCCTAGCACATATAAACTGGGTTTTTTAAGTAACCAGATTTCCTGCCTTAATCCGGTTACAAACAACAATCTGGTTTCCTGTGGATGTTAACGTAGTAATTGATGTCCTGGGACAAGCTGATGTTACACAAAAATTATTGACCTTGTTATGACAGGACATAAAGGATTGTGGGATAGCCTACTTAATGTAGGATATACCTACGCTGCCTTCCAAAAACAGACAAATGGACGTACCTCAGTAGGAAGCAGTTTATGCAAAAATTGTATTGGGACATAACTTGATGCCTTCCTGCCTCAGTACGTAACATTTTTGGCAATTAGGACACAAGGTTTTGTACATCTGAAAATTTCTGTGCATCCACATGTCTAAGATTCATGCATACAACACCTTTTAGTTTTTCTCTTTAATTGATGTTAGGCTAGGGGTCATGGCTTCGAAAAATCATGGCTAGGACGTCTAAATGCACTTCAGTAGTTCTAGTAATTCAATGCAACATAAAAGTGAAACAGGGAAAAAACCCTGTTGAAACCATGATTCAGATGTCTTTATTTGGGATAGTAAAACTATCAGTTAAATCAATTAACGTCAACCGAAATCAAACAAGTTGCACGCTGATTTAAAATGAGTTTGAGACTTTACTGAGGGCTCAATCAAGCACACACTAAAAACGTGTACACATTTTATTGACTACTTGGCACATTTTAACTTGTTTGCAAGGATGTGTGAATTATCAATTTGTGAAATTGTGCGTACAATGAATGGAAACCAGAACAAACGAACAAGGTCTATTTTGTATGTGCACAATACCATCTTGTGCCCTCAATATAGTTTTATGGCCTCAAAATATTGATTTTATTCTCTTGTGGCGTCACTGTAAAGAATGTGCTGGTGTTTGAGAGGGCAGAACTGACCATATGCCTTCCCCTACAGCTAGGTTCAATCCAAACCATTTTTAGATTTAAATCACTGTCAACTGTGAAAATCTCTCAGTCTCTCGATAGGGCTCAATACAATTACAACATAGAACTGCAAAGTAATAAAATCCAGCTTATGAACAGACACTCATCAAAAAGAAACTAGTAACAACAAAGTACAAATATTGTTTTGCATAGTAAACACAATAGCTCCAAAGCAATTACTCAGTGTGAAAATTACCTACCCAAATCAATAATTGGTATGAACAGATCAATAAAGTGCCATTGAAAAAAATAAATGTATGCTGTTTGGTACACTTGTTCATTCCTGTAAAGACCAAGTGGATAGAATCTATCCAACAGGATTCTCTGGATATTTTCAAGTGTGTGCAGTAGTAGCATGACATAATGCTGCACTCACCTTTTGCTTAAAGCGCCAATAAACCAATTAAATAACTGAGCAAAAAAATAAAAATAAAAACACCAAAAAACAAAAAACATAATATTACAAAAGTGGCAGCTATAGAGCTAATACATTCAGTAACATAACTCAAGCTTAAAGTCGCATTGCCCCATATTACAAAGTTTTGCTAGCTGCTGAGTCAAAACAATGTGCGGTTCCATATTGAGTTCAGACTTAATATTTGCTCATTTGTCTTATGTCATGACAGTGAGTATATTTACATGCACAGCAATAATCCCATCTTAACCTGATTACATTTATTTGGCCATGTTAATACGCTAACCCTGATTTCACTCAGATTTTTGTTTGTGTTTAAGATCATACCAGTAGATTAGAGTGTCATCTGCATAATCTAAGAGCATTAATACAAACCACAAAGAATATCAAAATCCCTGAATCTGACATTTTAAAGGAATTCTCCAATGTTTTTGGCAAAATACCTTTTTTCCGACTCCCCCAGACTGAGACAAGATACTCTGTACCATTTCCACCTCTGTATGTCCACTGGTTCGGTTTCAATGGATAGCGTTTTGTGTTACCTTAGCATAAAGACTTGAAGTCTACAGGAGTCATTAGCCTAGCTCTGTCAAAGTGAAAAAAATAAACCGTACAGCAACTCTGAAGCCGTCTTATTTACACAATGTATCGTGTGTTAGACGGTAATGAAATACATGTCTTGGAATTTTTATTAAAAATGAAAGTCATTTTCATAAGTTAAATGGTAGGAACAATAACCTCTGAACATGTTTAGTGGTTCCTTCCATATATAGCTCCTACCATCTAACTTCTCCTAAAACGACCCTTGTTTTTTAAAAAAAAAAAAATTCCACGACGTGTATTTCAAATACACATGATACACTTCAAGACTTCAAGTCTTTATGCTAACATGAAATACTACCCATCCCAACCAAACCAGTGGATGTACCGAGGTGAAAATGGTATCTAACATATTGTCTCAGTCTGGGTAAGTCAGAAAAAGGGTATTCCTTTAACATTCTTACATTTTTGTGTGATATCGAGGTCGTTGTGGTCTTTATCTCATAGGTTTAGTCAGTCCATGTAAACGCAGGTTATAAGGGTAAACTGCATTACTTTAAAAACAGTCGCCTAACTGAGTGTTTACAGTAATCAGAATATTGCATACATATAAATATACTCAATAGAGAACAGAATAGTACAGAATTTGATATCATCTAACCATTCCAATCCAATCAGTATGACAAATATGGTACAGGGCAATTGCAGGATGGATGGACGTGTGTCAGAGAAGTAGAACCTAGGGGAATCTCCTGGTATAAGGCTTCTACATAGCTTAACTTTTTCCAAACTGTACCTTCTTTACCAATCTTGATGTACAATGCATATGATGTACCTTGATAGTGGTTTAACAATATCAATGAGAACATGTCAGTTTGACTGTTACCTGTGCCATATTACCAGTTTTCAAGGCTCATCAAAGTAATTTCCATACTTTTCTTTACATTCTGGACCTGTGCAGGAACTCCTGTTGATAATCTGTAAGACATCTGAAAATTAACAGACTATAAACACAACAAACTTTGGCTTAGTCTGAGAATGATCCCCACCCAGCACAACAATCATTTCACTGACAGACCTTGTCAGGTTTCGACATTGAGGGCCCATATCCTGGAAATAATCGAACGCCTTGTTTATATAGGACACACTTGTCAGCCCCTGCTGGGTGTTCCCATCAGAGGCTTACAAGTGTGCCCTATATAAATAAGCCTTTAGGCTCAATGGAAAAATAAAAGTCCTCTTGGAAAAATAAAAACTCCTCTTCCTTGCTCAATGGGATGGACACCATTGCAAAAATGTCAAATTCGCCATCTGTCCCATGCTCCATTTTCTGTCATTTGGATTAAGCTTGTCTCCCACTTTGCCATGGCAACTATGGCAGTAAAACAAGGTGAAAGGGACAGCTCCAAACAAACCTAGACAGGAAGTTGAGTACAGGAACAGGAAGTGATGTCAGTTGTTATTTTTTTCAGGAGAAGAAACGGTTGATTCAATGCCGTTAAACGTCTTCTGATGCAGTAGGAATCGATAGAGGACCGAAGTGTGGGGTGGAGCACGTCAGTCCAAACCATTTCTTTTAATCAGCACACTTCATTAAATACTGTCATACACTCCAAAACTTTACATTTCCCATTTGTTTCTCTGTTGCTCTTCAACACAGGGCCTCTGTGGACAGGGACCTAGAATACTTAGAGAAGCAGTGGAGGGAAGCAACTGCTTCAGACTAGCCCAGAGTCTTTGGCCATCTTGTAGAAGAGCCCTCTGTTAGCGATGAGGGTAGAGGGGGAGTCAAACTCTACCACCTCTCCCTTGTCCAACACCAGGACCCTGGAGAGGAGGGAGCAATGATTAAATGCGTGTAAAAGCAAGCATTAAGGCAATGACAGCTGCTTCTAATACTATTCCTAATACCACATCTGCAACTGCTACCACTGCTGCTGGTGCCAGCACTACTACCTGTGCTGTAACTGCTTTGACTACAGCTGTAGTAGTAACTGCATAGTAACTGGATAATGTACGACTGCAGTCATTGGTTTGTGCTCACCTTAAGGATTTTACTCTTCCATATTTAATTTCAAATAAAACTTTTCGCATATTTATATCCTAAATTTATATCCTGATGTCCACAGTGTCATTGTTTAAATTCAGATCACGCTGCCTGTTAAACACATTAAACAACTTAGCCTAGATGCATAAATGACATGAATGCACAAAAACATGCATATGCCATTTTTTCATGAAGAAACTATATAATGCTGCATGGTATGAGAGGAAATGTGAATGAGTGCATACCTAAAACCTCATTCCATAACTCCATGAAATGTATTCATAATTGAAGTCTGTCAAAGCATGTGTGTGTGAGAGTTTGCTGTGAGTCCTACCTTGTGTAGTCCATGATGGTGTTGAGGCGATGAGCAATGGTGAGGACAGTGCAGTCCTCAAACTGAGTGCGGATGGTGGACTGGATCAGGTTGTCTGTCTCCATGTCCACAGCTGCTGTGGCTTCATCCAGAACCAAAATCTTTGTCTTCCTCAGCAGAGCTCTGGCCAGGCACAGCAGCTGGCGCTGACCCAGGCTGCAGAGACAGAGACACAGTGTAAAGTGTGGAGCTCAGACCTTCTGTTGCATGGTCACACCTTAGTGGAAACTTGCACAATGCACTGAAATTATGACAATGGTATAGAGCAGCATTATAAACAATATATGTAAGAAGCATGAACCTTTTTGCAAGTCTTATTTAAGGTCAGGTATAGTTTATGTAACTTTATATACGGTGAAGTATAGTCTGTGTAGCTGATGATACTGTCAGGCATAGTTTGTATAGTTTTACAGACTAAATTGTCATGTATAGTTTGTTTTGCTGCATATTGCTGTTGTTGGGTTACACTCCTCTAAAATGTTAACCTCTGAGGAACAGTCTATTTTATGGTTATGTATAGTTTATGCTGTGGCTTGTCATAGCTCGTGTTGGTGTGCTCTAGGCTGATGTACCTGAGGTTCTCTCCTCCTTCGCAACATTCATGATTGAGCTTGTCTGGCAGACCGGACACGAAACTCTTGAGATGGGCCAGTTCCAGAGCCCTCCATACCTCCTCATCAGAGTAGCTGTCAAAGGGATCCAAGTTCATCCTCAAAGAGCCTGAAAACACCACAGGGTCCTGTGGAAAGGAGGGGTCACTTAGATGCCTGCAGTCTGAGTGATGTGCCTATATCTTGAAACTTATTTTTGGTCAACTGGATACAGTGACTAGAAGACTTAGATGATAATCATCTACAGTATGCCAAAGTGTTTATTTACCATGGAGCACAAAGTGACTTATTGGCAAAGCAGCTATTAGCTACAGTCAGATTTTACCAAGGTTTAGGTAATTGCTCGGACTTATTTAAGGCCTTTATGCTTTTTGACATATTCTTTTGCATGCTCTCTGTACTGACCTGTGGTATGATGGTGATTCTAGACCGCAGTTCATGCAGGCCCAGCTTAGCGATGTCCACTCCATCGATGAAGATGCGGCCTTCAGCTGCCTCAATGATTCGGAAAAGCCCAAGTGTCAAGGAAGATTTCCCAGCTCCAGTGCGCCCAACAATACCCACCTATTGGGCAGATGGGTTAGCACAGGAAATGAATGGGTCATGGATTTACACATGAATACATGAATGTACATACAGATGCATGTACATACATATTAGATTAGTTTTCCTCTATATACACTGATCTCATTGTATGTAAAGACAAATAATTAATGCATAATCCATGACAGATTTTATATATTAAATAAAAAAAAGTATTACATCACAGTTCAGGTGCGTTGTCTGCAGTTTATTGTTTAGTCATTACATACTGCATTTTAGTTTTGTGGTAAATTAGTGATTTGTATTCCACATCTACCATTACAGATGGAAAAAAGAGAAACAAAGGAATGATAAGGGTCTGTCTCTTTGATAAAAACAGAATGACTAAAATAAGGACTAATAACCTGTCAAGGGATATTTCTTTTTGACAATGCTGAGGGTAAATTTCTGGATATGAATATGCACTGTTGGAACTATACTGCAGTGAACAATGTGAAGGCCAAACAAGCATACAGAATAACCTTTTTTCCCCGTGTAACTACAATGATTTGTGAAAGTACTATCAGGTTGTTTTTTCAAGGTTACTATGTGGAAGTTTCCAGCAGATGCTACCTACTTTCCAATCCAAATAGGAAAATGAAAACGAAAAAATTTTAATTTCCTCAAAAAATGAGATTTTATACTGTTCGAATTCATTTATGTGCTAAAAGCTGTTTTGCCGCACTGTGGAAGTGAATGGAGAGATCCAAAACCAGTATTCTTGGATTAGCAGACCAGGGGAGCACGGAGCAACTAATGAGGATATTTCACTACCATGTGGACTCAGATCATGTCCAGGAAAATCAAACATGGAGCTAATGTCTTCTGGGCTACGAAGCACTGTGGTCTGTAGTGATTTATAGTCTTCAGAATTTTGCAAAATCAAATGCAGGCCACCTTTGTTGCTTTTTGATTGTAGCCATTGTTCTTGTTGTAGCCATAGCAGAGGCATAAATAAACAACCAATAGCAAAAATGGAAATACACAAATTTGTTGTTTTTTGTTTTTGACAGTAAATTATTATTAGTAGAGTGGTGTAAGTAGTGTAGTATAGTAGTATATACTGGACCTTCTCTCCTCCTTGGATGGTGACAGTGATGTTGCGGATGGCCAGGTCCTGGTCCTCTCGGTAGCGCAGGCCCAAGCCTCTGATCTCTATATCACCATTAGTCGGCCAGCCTTGGGGGAGGCTGGATGGGTCATGTCTCCACTCTGCCTGGTGGTCAGATAACACAGATGTACATATGCACATGAACCACCTACTGTTCCATTTCAATCCCTGTGGGGTCTGACCATTGACTACATTCTTTCTTTTTTTTTTTAATATTATTTTTTTGGCATTTCTGCTGTACTGGATAGGCACAGTGGAGGGACAGGAAAGACAGGGCAGAGAGAGAGGGGATGCCATGCAGCAAAGGGCCCGAGCCAGAATTGAATCCAGGCCACTGCACTCAGTAGTACATGGTGCGTGCTTTACATGGTAAACCACCAGGATGCCCCCTTCTACATTCATTCTTTAATGCCTATTCATAACCTTGACCTTCACCTCTACAAACCTAGACTTAATCTTAATCCTATACTCAAATTCTAATGCTGAACTAAAGCCTTGAAGAAGTAGGGACTGCCCAAAAAAATTATCACTCAGACAGACAGACACATATACAGTACATGCCACACAAACATCAGATTCATTTTTGGGGGCTTGATTCCTTTGTTTCTTCACTTCGTACCTCTTTCTCTGTGTCGTTGTACTCTTTGACTCTCTCCACTGCTACTATGTTGGTCTCCATATCAGAGGACATTCTCACCAGCCAGGTCAGAGAGGCTGTCAGCTACACAGGGGACGGATAGAAGCAGAGGCAGATAAACGATCACTATCTGGCTGAGCGGTACACATGGACTTTTCCAATAGCAAAAAGGCAAAAATGTTAGTCACAATTATTTTGCTTAATATCATGATTACAATTATTAATCACAATCATTTTTCTTGGTTTTAGGGGGAAAATATTTCACTGTATTTATTAATTTTCTATATTAATTTATACAAAATCTATAATTTTAAAAGTATTTTTTTTCACTGCAGTATTTCTCAAAGTGCCTATAGCAAGAATCTTGTTTAAATCATTCCTAAATCCATTACTCTCACTGCTGTTCTTTATTTACAATGTTTAAATCATGGAACTAAAGAAATGTAACTGATAATGCAATGTGTCAGTATATTTTTACACAGCATGGTTTATTTAAGCGTGACCCTATTATATGTCAAAAACTATGAACTATTCCTTTAACAGAAGGTAATGAGTCCAGAGGTAACTGTAACAGCCTATAAGAAAAAAAAAAGCATAAATAAAAAGAAAAATCAAATGTTTGACAACATAAAACACTGAAGTTAACATCAATTTGCTTAATCAATGTGTGTCCAGCACCTCTAACAACAGAAACCTCAGTGTGAGCGTCTACCTGTAGGGCATAGGAGATCGAGAGTCCCATGATGCCGGGACTGAGGTTCTCTCGAGCCATAACAGCAAAGAGAGCAGCGAATGTCACAATGCAGTTTCCTACGAGCTCCAGACGAATTGCCAACCACCTGCACAAAAAAATACAATGAGTCTATAAAGCAAATTTGTTTTCAAAAAATCATCAACCAAGAGGTACAGTTTGTACACTCAACGCACCTAAACAGGAAACATTTTGAAAGAGATCAGAACAGATTATTTCTGGGGGTTTCACATGATACTGCAAAGCTTAAGAGATGTATTCAACTGAAGGCTGAGCAAAGTACGACTGCTCAACTGAGCCAAAGTCAATCAATTAGAGAATGATAGCAGATACAAAAATATCTGAGAGGTGGAGCTAACTGGATACTGAGGATCCTGTGCAGATACCAAGTGGATTGGGAGTACAAAACTTAATCAAATCACTGGGAATCAAGAATGCCCATGCATGCAAGAAAACCAAAGCTAGCGCTCACTGAAGTCCCCAGGCTCATCTTGATTCGTTTGCTTTGGCACAGGGGCAGAGATTGGATTTTACCAAAGTGAGGGGGAGCTCATCATCACCAGGAAGAAAGCCATTTTTTTTTTGCTGACATGAGTGCTGAACTCACCAGACACCATAAACAGGATCATCCCAGCCTTGAACGCCAAAGGGAGCTTATCACCTGCTACCTCATCCACACTGCACTTATTAAGATCCAAGACAAGAATGGCACAAAAACACGTCTTTAAAACACTAGGCGGGCGCACTCTCTTTCTATAAGAAATTGACCTTAGCCACATTTACTGGTGATTTATGGGACTGTGTTCTCCAAGCTTTCTGGTAAATAAACATCTGAAGTCATGGGGGGGTGTGATATGAAAGAAGATTATGAGGTTAGCCAGATAACATTAGCTCTAAGTCTGAGTTTTCCACATCATGATGGTGGGTTAAGGCTGTTTCATGGTTATATGACATGAGTCTGCTGATAGTTTCTGACGACCAGAATGTCACAAAAAATGTGTCACCCGATAGTGCCTTGTGCCTATCAATTTATTTATTTATTTTCTGTAGACGTAATTGATTGTCACCTGTATGACTCATGACAGGACTCAGAAAACAACCTTTTCTCCTCTGCTGTTAAAGCAATTTTTAAATGCTGATGGCTGATGGAAAAGGTTGGTGATATTCAAGGCTCCTCCTCTCAGCTGTCCACTAGCCTTACCACCTCCTCTGTCACTCCTTCCTAACCTACAGATGTCATTTATCAATATCCCATATTACAAATGTGTGTAAACCATGTGCACAGCCATTTCTGAGTGAAGGGTGGGATTTATCAATTTGTACTTCATTGTGCACCAACTTTATAATTGAGAGCAATGAGTGACTATTCAAAAAATTCTCCAAAGTACTGGACCTCAATTGGAAATCAAATCAAACTGTAATGATTTATTAGTATAAGAGGCAACTGGTTGGTCGCATGTGACTTGTCTACATCAGACAGGTTGGTCTCACTCTATTCTCCACTTATTGCAGCAATGAACATCTGATAAATGCCGATTCTCTTGTACGTACAAACATTGTAAATTATATTTGTAAGAGAGAACTCCGAAAATTTTATATGAAACGATTAAATGAGGGCATTAAAAGGCTCGGTGAAAGCACTGAGCCTTTGTGCAAACCTGACAGGCAAAATAAAAAAATATTTCCAACGTATGACTGGCAAAAGATCATCAAAACTGACAGGGTCCATTCTCTGAGGAGCATTAATGTGTCCATCAAATTATTATGGCAATCCTACAAATAATTTTCAAAATATGTTGCCTTGGAGTAAAGTGTTGAACAGACAGATGTACAACCTGACAGACATGGTCGTGCTTAGGCTCCGCCTGCCACCAAGGCCATTTCTATACTGGCTGAAAAGTGCCATGCCAGTAATTATTATGCATTTCTCAGTGGTGAGGAAAAACAGTGGTGGCAGCAGCCATACATGAAAGCAAGTGGAAACTGACATTTCGCATGTCAAACACTGTTTCTCACCTGTTAGCTACAATGCTTGGGTAATAGGCTTTCTGGTTGTGGTCCACACGCTGGTCACTCTCACAGATGAAACGCTGTTGTTTGCCGAAGGCTCGGATGACAGTGGTGCCCAGCAAGGTTTCATTGAAGTGGGTGTAGACGGGTGAGCGGCTCACTGACTCCAGACGCTTAAGCTGGCGAGATGATGACACATAAAACCTCTGGACAGAGGGAGGAAGGACAGAAAAGTGAGGTGACTTCATTAGAACACTTCCAACAGTCTGCTTCCTTTGTTTGTCTGAATCAAACAACTCTTTCCTCTGATTTCAGGATCCAACATGAAAGGCAAATCCTGTCAAAGATTTCAAAGATCTAACATAAAATGTTTTAATCTGTGCAGAAAAATCTACTTTTTATGTGCTTTCTTTTAAAAAGGTAATTAATGAAGTATTTTCTTTGTTTAGGGGCCTTCTGAAAGGGTTGTTACACATTCTGAAGGGTTGAACAGATTGACGTCCACTCCAGTTGTAATGAAAACCACCATCTAATGTTCTAAAATACATTCAAGTATCTACAGAGTGACCCATTAGTGAAACACCATGACTCTCCCTGTCTGGAACACACCTCTCTAAATTCAGTGCTAAATTCCATGAAATCTAAGACCTGCGGGAGCTCTGAAAATACTCTTTTGCTCCAAAAGGGTGTTGTGGATCTCAAATTTCCAGCTGGTGCATAACCAGCCATGCTGCTAGTGTTACCGCTTACAGCAGTCTGGTTACACAAGAAAAAACAACAGCTGAAACTGCTTTGACAGATGATGGTTAAGTGGCTGAAGTGCTAGTGAAAACATCAGGCTGAGCTATGGAAGCCCAAAAACGTATTCAAAATGTTTGCACAGTGACAGTGCTGGGCGATAAAATGATATTGATAATTATCTTGCTTAAATTTTCCTTGATTTATGAAGAAAACCAACAATCTAAAACTGTACATAGTCTAATTAAATTTTATTTAAAAAGTGCTTTGAAACAATTTGTTGCAAGTACTGTACCATGGCAGTATTAAATGAGTTCTTCCCACAATGGATAATTGGTTGATGATTTTAGGTATTTTTAGCCTGCTCTTAATTATCCTATTGAATGACAATTTCCTCACTTATTTAAATATAGCGCTTGACTTAGCTTCAGTTAGCTGGGACTGCTGCTTTCCTATAGACATACAGCAAATTCTCTCCAAACAAGTGGACCCAAAAAGTGATTAAAACACTATTTCAACAGAGTAACACTCATAATGCAATGAAATACATGTTCCAATAGGAAGAATAATTGGGGTAATTATCACAAGATTTCAGTTTTAATAGTTCATTTGACACTTTTTTTTTTAGCATTGCTCACACTCTGAACAATGTACTTCCCTTGTTTATTTTTTGTTTTGTATTTCTTCATAAAATAACAATATATGGATAATGGTTAAAATATGACTTTTTTACAGTTTTATTCTGGCAATTGAGAGATGTTTTAAATTAAAGCCAGCTGTTATCCTTTTATCCTTTATTCAGGAGCAAAACTAACCCCTTAAATTTGACAAAAATGGTGATTTTACATATCATGAATATCACACTGGCTGAAAATTGCCTATTATTAGCCATTTCACCCAGCACTATAGTCACGTGAAAGAAAGGCAGAAAAGAAGTGCGAGTGAAAACTGCCAACCAACCTGTACAAAGAAGTAGAGCAGACCAAGTGGAGGGATGATGATGGCCACCAGTGGCGTGGCAATCAGGATGACGGCGCAAGAACCCAACACGTTGAACATGGAGCCCATGAACATCTTGATAATGCTGGGGATGACTGAGTCGATGGTGTCCGTCTCCTTGGCAAAACGATTGACCAGGTTTCCGCTGGGTGTGCGCTCAAAGAAAGACATGGGTGAGCGCAAGACGTCATACAGCATGGTTTGATGGAGGTAGCGCGAGGCCAGGATGCCCCCAATGGACACTGAGAGGGAATAGCACAAGACTGCCACACCTGGGGGAGGAGAAAGGGTAGTAAGGTACCATTATGGGGGTAAGAGAATTTTTATACACTTACTTACCAACTGTATTTAGCACTGCGTCTTGCCCAGAGAAAGTGAAGTACATCATACACCCCTCACAAAGAAAGGATCATTCCCTGCTTTTTGCCCTCATTCTTTCCAACCACTTCTACACTATGTACATTAAACCACATAACTCCCATCATATGTCATCCACAACCTCTTCCTTGAAGACATTTTGTTGTTGTTGTTGTTTTTTACAATGGATCCCATCGAATCTCAAATAAAATGTCCCTTGTTGTCTTGTTTCTGAAAGGCAGAGCTAGCTTTGATGTTCTGATCCTACTGGACAACTAATCAGATTGTTTGTGCTAAGCTGTGATACCAAGTTTTATGCTCGCCTCTACAGTCTCTCTGTGTCTGACAGACTGTAGTATTTTTACATGGTCCTTGTTTCCGACTTACCCAGACTGATACAAGATGTTTCATACCATTTTCACCGCTGGACGTCCACTGCTTCGGTCAGCATTTCATGTTAGCTTAGCATAAAGACTTGAAGTCTACAGGAGTCATTAGCCTAGCTCCATCAAAGTGAAAAAATAAACCTCACAGCAACTCCCAAACTGTCTTATTTACACAATGCATTGTGTATTTGAAAAACTCGTCTTGAAATAAAAAAACAAACAAAAAAAAACGAGTTGTTTTAGGAGAAGTTAGACGGTAGGAACTATAGATGGTAGGAACTATATCCGATGAACACATGTGTTCATCAGTTATAGTTCCTACCAATATAACTTCTCCTAAAACAATTCTCATTAAAAAAAAAGACTTGCATTTCATTACCGTGTAACACATGATACATTGTGTGTAAATAAGACAGCTTCAGAGTTGCCGTAAGGTTTATTTGTTGCCCTTTAACAGAGCCAGGCTAAGACTCCTATAGACTTCAAGTCTTTATGCTAAGCTAACACGAAATGCTACCCATAGGAACTGAACCGGTGGACGTACAGAGGTGAAAATGTTATCAAACATCTTGTCTCAGTCAGGGTAAGTCGGAAAAAAAGATATTTTGCCCAAAACATTGGACTACTCCTTCAAGAATGTAATGTTACTGTCATTGTAATATTTTCATTTGCCAAGGCATTCACAGATAGCAACAGTGTAACTAGTGCTGAGTTGTTTTCCAGCTGTTTAAGTTTCATAAAGTGATGTGTCCACAGCTGCATAGTTGACACCACCCCTTCACTCCAATACCCCATCCTCACCCTGTGACAGGCCAAGAGCACCGTACACCCCAAGCCTCATCTGCCTGTTAGGCTGAGTGCCATTCACCACAGGGTCGTCGGTCCACAAGCTGAGCCAGTAGTTGGAGAAGAGGGAGGCAAGGTGATGGGTGAAGAAGAGCAACAGACTGATGCATGACAAAAGCAATCCGATGGCCTTCATGTACTCCCAGAAAACTGACAGTTTTACCTGGGGACACAGAGGAGAAGAGAGGGTGTCAGGATGCGAATGGGTGCTCATGACCATCAACATGCACCATGTATGGAAAGTCTACTTTCCAGAAAAAATTAAAATAAAAATGACAGACGAAAAGAAAAAAAGCAGCACAAAAAATATGCTTTATATACCTTTGTATATACTTTTTGTACCTTTGTATACAAATTGATGCAAATACAATTAAGAAAAAACATGAACTAAATTTTATGTGACCATTAAATCTTTGCTTTAGCAAGTGATTGACACATGAAGCCTCTATCTACCTGTCCAGTGTTGGCCTTGTCAGCCTCTGTAAGCTTGCCAGCCTCAGCGGTTTTAGCCTTCTTGCCCAGTGCCTCTCCCGTTTTGGTCGTGTTTTTGCTGTTCTGGACACACTGATTGCTAGTCACATAAAAATAAAAACAGGGCCATAAAAGTTTAATTGGGTGTAGAATGGATGTCTGTTTCAAAAAAGAAAAAAATAACAATCTTAATAACTACAGGAAAACTACAAAAAGAACACTACATCTAATAAAAGGGACCTCAGTGGAATTCCAGACCTTAAAACAAGATTTAGTTTAGAATAAAGGGCATAAACTGAACTGGAACTGAATCATGTATACACTGAATCATGAATTGCATTAGACTGACTCATGCACACAATGTCACTCACCCAATGAGAGCAGCCGGACTGCCATTCTCTATTCCTTTCTTTGGTAGGGAATCTAAATGTGTGGAGAGAGAAAAAAAAGTCAGACCAGGACTGACTAGAGAATAAATAACCATACACATGATCTGCAACAAATGCACCTCACCAATAACATTCTACGATGACTCCCAAGAGACTCTTTCCGACAAGATCATGCTCATCAGCTCATGTCAACCAGTATGACACCATATTCAAATGTACTGTTTAATGTACTTTTAGCAAGAAGGTCTGTTTTATGCTTAACACCACATCCATGTAATGTATTGTAAACCACAGCAATGGTAGCTCAGTCCCAGCCAGTCCAGAAAACTACTTTGAGGTAGCCAACAGTTTGGTAGTCAGTAAGGAGATTGACTTGGTACTGGTTGAAGGAGAGTCCAGTTTGCCGGCAATGCTGTGCCAATCCACCCTCTGATCCAACTGGACATGGGCAAACACTTTCAATTTGTTTGTCTTGGGGAAAATAGTTGGGCCAAATGACAGATCAAATCTCCTCTTGCTTGGCTACTACAAAGTACAACGGACCCTCAAGCAGTAGCATCATGAGGACCACCCATCTTAGCCATGAGGGCAGAGAACAGTGGGTTATTAAAGGGATGGTAAACTAAAATGTTATTTTTCATTATCATCATTGGTCATAGCAAACATCATGAAGCTACAAGAATCTCAAGTTCTTTCTAGGCACCAAGAGGTCCATCGGTTGATTTCTCCCGAGGCAAACAACTGGTTTTGCTGGAGATTAAAAAGCTACTCTCAAGACTCGATTGATCCAATCAGAACACCTCCTGTTTTTTTCCTCCCACCGTCATGTGATTGACTCTTCCAACAACAACCAGTAGTACAGTAACCAACAGCTTGTTAGCATGGCAAACCAATTTTGTGCTGTTCCAGGCTATAAATCCACAAATTTAATGAAGATTATTTTACCAGTCTAACATTAAATCTAAAGAGGCAAGGGCTAGCAAAACGCTTCAGTCTATGAAGCTTGACCTAGCGATGGCGTCAGACATGGACTTTCTCGCATCAACTCTACTACTACAACTCTCTGAAGTTTAAGTTTTTAGCAAGTAAGTTCCACAGCAATGTTAGCTAGGAAAACATTAGCTAACATATTGTTTCAGAACTAGTAAGACCTGTAGCTACTTCAGGTCTAAACAAGCAGGATATTTTCACTTTGCTGGACAGTTGGTTGGCCTTACCAGGTTCGTGACAATATTGTTACCCAAAAAGGGGGTCATTGTAACCCCTGAAACTCCATTTTATTACAATTATTAACTTTTAGAAACTCTAACATGTGGATCTGGATGATGAGGATAGTACTCAAGAATAATGCTGAGTAAAAAAAAACAAAACAAAAAACTTTTTCTACTGGGTTTACCATCCCTTTACGTATAACGGACATGGAAAAACATGCTCAACAGGGCCGTGACTGCTCAAATAGTAGCTCCTTGAGCTAACTTCTCCATTTCCTTGTCTTATTGCTCTTTCAGAATACTCGAATGTTAACAATGATTGCTTCAACAGTGACTTTAAGTATACACTGCCTCACTGGTCCTGTGGGTAAAGCATGGCACGAATGCTTCTATGGTTAGAGGTTTGATTCCCTATGGAGCCATCCAAGCAAAAATTGCATGCACTGATGGTATTGGAGAAAACTGTGCACCAAATTGTGACAAGCATTGTGGTGTGTTCTTTCACTGGCAAAATCTCAATTGATAATGCTTTAAATTATTAAAGATAAAAGACTTTTGCCTTCCCTCACAGATGTGTCTCTTTCAACAGGATTTCAGGAATGGTAAGGTAAAAAGTAGCACCACAGGGAACAAGACAAGGAAAGGTTTCTTTTATTAAAAGGAATGGGGTGTTAATACTTATTTCATGCTACTTTAAATCCTCTACTGGACCAAGCACACAACTTCTACTCAAACCTTCAGATATTTTCTCCTCCTCCTCCTCCTCCTCCTCATCCCTCCCCTCTTGAAAACGGAGGGCAGAAAAAAAATAGGAGTGGACAAAAGATAGAGACAGATGGAGTGACATTTACATACAGACACTGAAGAAATGATAACAGAGTGGTGAGAGCAGGGGAGACAAAATGAGAAGGCCTCAAATTTCTAGTTAGCTACAGGTTTGAGCATTCTAAAGAATAACACAAACTTGGCTATTTTCAATGTTTCAATTTACTTTTTCAGTGTGTGTTTTGAAGAAATTGCTTAATTGGTATTTTTCAGGGTATAATCCAGAGTTTCAGAGAATATTTCAGAGTAAGATGTATTCCCAGGGGCAAAAATACACAAAACTTTGTACATGAAATAACGCAAACTGTAATGTGTGGCCTGTCTTCCTGACAGTGGCGCTGTAGCAACAATCCAAAGGTTACAAATGTTAACAATTCATTACAAATCAGCCATATGTGCTACAGGTGTGTAATTTTCTGAGGATGTAGGTTCATGTGAGAGGAATCTTTTGTACACTGCCACCTAGGGGAGGTTATCACTTTGTTTTGGTCATAAACTGAAACTAATTAAATTAACCTTCTCCCTTAATTTTTGATCAAATTGCTGTAAACAAAACTGCAATACTATATTGTCAGGCAAAACAATTATGGAAGAACAATTATAGTGGAGCTTTTAATTTCATCAAAGACTGAACTCATAGTGACTGAAAATATATAGTATAGATATATAGATATAGATACAGAGATATAGAGTATTTTAATTTATTTATTTATGTATTTTATTTATCTTGTAAAGTATAGTCAAAGGCAAATGTGGGATATTTGATCATCAGTGTCTTGAAGTAGTTAGTGAAAATAATTTTAAAACAGAATTCAAATTTAAACAAATTATTTAAAAATCTGTCCATATTATTTGTAAAAGCTCTCATGTTTTATTCCTGGTGGATAATCTACCTCTCTAATGGCTGGTTCGGTTCATAGCCTGCTTATGGTGATTTAACCAACTATTGCAAACTCTAGTTTAATACTTCATTTTCATGGGCATCTTCCTCTTCTTCCTCTTTCTATTTTTTATTTTGTCCTACTGTTTTTCCCATTTTTTCCCTCATGACTAAACAGCTAGACTGTTCCTGTTGGCCACATTGCTGCGAGCAGCTATAATTTCAGTTGTTTCTGTTGTAGCTGTGTATCTACATTTTGACATAGCCAAGATGATGTCATATGATGTATATTATGTTCTTCAGGATCACATAAAAAAAAAATCTGTGGAAAATGGTAATAGAGCAAAAATGGTTATTCTAAAAATGAATGAAAGAAAGAACGAAATGAAATTGAATGAAACCAAAGACCTTCTGAATATAGAATAAGACTGTGCACTCCGCCACTTTACAATGGGGAATTTTGAAACGCTAAAAATGGCGGCACGCCAACGTAAAGCACACTATCAGCCAATCACACATTCAGATTTTGCGTAGCTGCACAGCTTTGATATTTACGACAGTGCGAACGGACAACAGCGCTACAAGTCTAGACAAGACAATGGTTAGACTGCTGGACACCACCGAATTAATACAGGTAAAACTGTAAATGTATACGTTTATAAAACTATCATTACAGCTGGACTTTGTGCCTGACACGAGTGTTTACACTTACCATGGCAACGACATGGGCTGCCACACGTAATGCTGCTGTGTAGATAGTGTATGTGCACAAGCCTCGGTGAGTTAAAAATGTCATTTTTCTGTGGCATTAATGTCCTTCGGAACAAATTTTATGACTCCATGTTGTTTACAGTTTGACAGTGTCCCTAAATATGGAACTCAAATGACAACACATACAGCAGAACGGTAGATTCAGGCAGCTCCCCATTCAAAGACACAGGGCTCTGGTCTTGTTGGTCGTGATCCTGCTCAAGGGAGTTTCAAAGATGGCGCCAGAGTGTGCAGTCTTATTTTTATAAAAAAGGTCTTTGATGAAACTGACAATATGAGGACTAGCTTAACAGCATGAAACTGTGTTAATCATAGAGGTGACAATAATGATGAAGGTGACAATCGATCTACTGGGCTGAGATGAACTTAGTGCATATGGTTATACAAAGCGCTGCGTGTGTGTGTGTGTGTGTGTGTGTGTTTGTCTCACTTGTGTTGTCGTCGCCTTGGTCGGCAGTGGCGTATGTGCGCAGGAACTCAGCAAAGGCTCCCTCTTTGGCCATCAGGTCCTGGTATGAGCCCATTTCTGTGATCTTTCCATCTGCCATTACCAGGATCAGGTCAACCTGAGGCAGGTAGCTTAGCCCATGAGTCACCAGCACACGAGTCTGGACATACGAACAAATACACACAGATATTTAGTGCTTAGCAGGCATCAAAAACACTTGTGTATCAAAAGTGCTATATGTAGCCTATGGACATAAATCGTTAATATGATAATAATATGATCATTGAAGTAAATCATTACCACTAGGAGTGTAACTAGAGCTCTCACGATCATAGATCATAGATGTAATTTAAATATCCATTGCAGTGGTAGCAGATTGGGATATTTTCAAAGCCAAAGTGGGTGCAATTCCAACTGATCAGACATATAGGTGCAAAAAATGTGACATTTCGAGAGCAGACAAGATGCAGCTCTGGACAAAGGTCAGAATGGATGACCTTGAGATCATACCCTGTCCTTGAGCAGGCCTTGCGGGCCGATGACCTTGTCAAAGATGTGCTTTCCCACGTGGGCGTCAACTGCAGACAGCGGGTCATCCAGCAAGTAGACAGCGCAGTTACAATAGACCGCCCTGGCCAGGCTCACCCTCTGCTTCTGACCTCCAGACAGATTCACTCCCTTCACAGACAGAGAGAGGTGAGAGAGACCAGGTCAGGGAGATAAAGACAAGGCACGGCTACAACGGAACATCAACTCCCATTAACACCCCTGTCATGAGCAGTTTTGGAAATAATGCATTGCTGTAATTAGATTCACGGTAAAGGTAAATGTAATCTAATTAGGCGTAATTTAAGAGATTACATTTAATTTTCAGTAATCACAATTATTGTTCTAATATAACTGTCGCTACATGCATAAATTATGCATAGGTCTTAAACTAAGCTATGATAGTAAACTGCTAAATGGTCAAAAATCACTTCCATTAACAATCGGCTACTGATCAAAACACGGTGCTGGCTTGGATTGATGTCGGCTAGTCCAAAAGGAGGGCCAATACACTCCTGTGGAAAATGTGGTGACAGCTGCCCATGGACAATGAGGAAGATCATTTAAGATCATTCAGAAACCGGCAAAATCCAATGCCTCTTCCTAATAGTTCTTTTTGAAAGAGACTGATTCTCAGCAGGTGGAATGTAATACTTGAGCTGAGGTATAGTCTGGTGGAGGTTTACATTGATTCCTGTCTGCTGAAGGCAATGAAAATTTTAATTTTGCATAGCCTATAATCCATATACTAAAAGACTGATGAAGACACAGAAACTACCCACCACTTTGGATGACATTTGTAGGTTTATGTGACTATAACGTCCTTTCAGTCAGAATTATTACATCCATACTGGCTCAGTCACTGATCACATAATTTGGAAAAGGACATATTTTAAATGTAAAATAAATACACTTTACATGAGAGAGGTTGTTTAATTTCTTTGATACTGTCGCTGTGTCTTCTAAGAGTCATAAGCTGGTGAATGTTCGTTTGGTGATAATAATCCTCAAATTCATATTCGCCACAATATCACAATTATAATCTGTGTACCTTCTCCCCAATCTCTGTACTGTCTCCAGCAGGCAGGACCTCCAGATCTGGCAGCAGAGCGCAGGCCTCCACCACATGGAGGTACCAGCTCTCTTTCCTCTCCTGGCCAAAGACAATGTTGTCCTTCAGGGTGGCGTTCTGGATCCAGGCCTGCTGGGGAACATAGGCCACCGAACCCTACAGGGCAACACAGTTTTAACTTTCTCCACTAGGCACAACATCGAGAATCATTTCTGTTGTCATGTTTCATTACAGTGCTGAAAACTGGCATTTTAACATTTATTACTGGTCTTACTGGAAACTGGAAACAGTGCTTTAGTGCTAGCGGTGCCCAGGTCAGGTCAACAGAAGAAAAATGCTTTCTTTCATGAGAGGTGTCTAGAAATTTTACAGTGTTGCAGCCCACCATATGAATGCGTTTGTGTGTGAGAGGAGGCACAAACCTTGACGGCCACAGTTCCTTCAAGTTTCTCCATTTCCCCAAGCAGGGCAGAAAGCAGCGAAGACTTTCCTGAACCGACGTGGCCGACCACAGCCACCAGAGAGCCATCTGGGATGCGCACATTCAGGCTGGGGAGAGACAAGGTGTTTTCACTTCCTTTCATTTCAGGTTTGGGACAGCATCAGTAGGCATGTGTGATGGAGACAATGGAGACATGCTTACACAGATGTGCAAAAACACGCCCACACACGCACAAAGCCAATAGGGAGATGACAAAATGGCAGTCACAGAAAAAATGGGAGTGCTTTACAACCAATCGAGACAGTATCAAGTAATCTTTCAAGCCAGACTGTCTCTTCCACAATCTTCAAATGCTCCATAGATAAGTCTGTAATTCAGCCTGTTAAAATTTGAGAGAAGGAAGCTGTCATCTTCCACCGGAAAAACTCTTTGTACCGGAAGGGTATTCGACCCATCGCGATACAGTATTCACGAAAATGTATTCCCCTCAGAAAAAACCAAGACAGCGAGCTAGCATGGATGATACACTGACAAAACCAGTGAAAGAAGACACCAAAAGACATAAAAGATCTCTGCGGCGAGGGGGAACCTCGCTTGCAAAGTTCTGAAAGAGCTGAATTGGAAATATCTTTAGGAATTTCCATTTCTCAGCAGCTAGCTAGCTAGGCTAACTTCAGCTAATTTGGTACAGTAGGAGTTAAGGAGGAAGCATTCGGAAATTGCAGGAGCCAACACATTTAGCTTGAAACACTACTATAATGAAACATCGATCTAAGATATACTAGAGAAAGATATGTTAGAGGGAAAAAAGTAGAAAAAAGGCAGAAAAATATAGGGCAGTATTACAAATGAATGAAAAAATACAGTAATCATTCAGAATTAATTACTTAAAAATTTCTATTATTATTCATCATCAATTATCAAAAATATCCACAGGAAGGCACAGACTTGAATATAATGTAGACTGCAGAGGAAAAGGTTAACAGTGTAGCCTCCATAAACGGCCTGTATAAGCCTACAACAATACATACATCATCCAACATATCAAGCGTTCATCTACAATAGGTTAGTCAATAAGAATCTACATCTAAAAATGAAGTAAACATAGGTAAGTGTCCAAAAATTAAGTCTTCAGTAATAAACTAAAGCAGATCAAAGTTACAATGTAAAGTGTCCACGTTATAGGTGTATAGCATATATGTGAAAAACATAACCTTAATCATGGACCTATCACAAATATCAAATACCATCACAGTTGCTGCTTAGTTTTTTTTTGCTTTGGCGCTCTCATTCTACATCATATGGTTTGTCTGATTGGATGAGTTCAGGAATGATGGTTGATCCAATCACATGCTATACACTTCTGTGAATGCATGTTGCTGGAGCCTCTGTTACAAATGCTTTGGCCCGAACAGTGTCCAGACTCTTTAACCGTCATGGGAAAACATGGACTACCCACAGAGCATACACACCTCTTTAGCGTTGGTGATTCCGTTCTAGACCAGCTGAAAGCTCCCTCTGCAATGGAGATACTGTATGGCGCTGGGAGGAAAAGAGAGGGGTGGGGGATGAGTGGCAGAAGAGAGGAAAAGGGGTGTCAGAAGAAAAAAATAGACCGAGATGAGAAGAATACCATTAACGCTGCATACATTTACTGCCAATAGTTATCAAACAACACCTGCAATGATAA
>OMKZ01000058.1:20558-38285 GCA_900302535.1 Neoniphon sammara
GTTCTGTCTGAGTTTTTTTTTTTTTTTTTATTGAATCAATACTACTTGAACTGGAATAATACAGTTCAACTTGATCTATAAAATTTTGTTTGGTGAGCTCAAATTCTGAAATGCAGATTACATGTTGTGGACACAAATAATGTGAACCTTATGTTGGATTATGTGAAAATAGCACAAATTGAACAAGGTTTGCCAATAGATAGTCAGATGGTGTAGATTGAGGCAACTAAAACTGTAGGCAATGAAATAAATTGGCTAGGGTGTTTTGGTCATGGTTAAATAAACACTTAAGAAATGTAGCGAAAAGTACCCTAAAATACCCCAAAAAGTACAAACAGTTACCCCAAAGTTCCCAAAAGTGTTCAAACCAGTATCCGAAAGTACCCAAAAGTGTTCCATTATCCCAGCATACCCAAAAGTACCCAAAAGTTCTAAATCGGGTACCCACAAGTACACAAGTGCTCAAACATAAACCCCAAAGTACCCCAAAGTACCCAGACATGCTCAAACAGGTTCCACAAAGTACCTTGAAGTGCTCAAACAGGTCCTCCAAAATACCCAAAAAGTGCTCAAATGGGTACCCAAAAGTACACTGCATTGTGCACTGAAGGTGGAGTTGGAGGTCTGGGGGAAAGATATATTGAATTGACAAAATCAACTGCAAAATCAACAGCAATGTAGCAAAAATAGAATAGAATAGAATACCCCTCCCCCATACATTTTGGGACAAGGAAACATTTTCTTTTCTATTATCTTTATACACCAAAAGTTCATGTTTTGAATTAAAGTTAATATAAATTAAAGTCATATACAGTTAGTTTTAGGTACTTTGGGGTACTTTCAGATAACTACTTTTGAATAACTGTTTTAGCACATTGGGGTGTGCATGGTGCTTGTATTTCTATTTTAAGACATACTGTTCATTTCACACATTTTTTGGAGATCAAGCTTGTGTCCCCAGTTGGTGAAAAAAAGTCTAAGCCTGGCAGGATTAGTGCCATGCTCTACTCACTGAGCTTTGGAGGACCACATTTACTCATTTACAATTATTCATTTCTTGTCTGAGAGTTGAGAGAGTCCGAGGTCAGCCTGTGGGTGTCTCAAGATCAGGGACTGTCTCTTTCTAAATCCCTTTTTAATGAGAATCAAAGCAAAGCTCAATTAAAGCCTCATCCCTTCACAAGGGAAACTAAAACATTTTGAGGATCAAGTGGCTTTCACTGAGATATATAAAAAATACTTGCAAACAAACCACATGCATATACAGACAATAGTGCACACACGTACAGATACAGACACAGACACACGCACACACACACACACACACACACACACGCACATGCACAGCCACATACACACATTTGTATTACAGTACTTCTGAGGGCCTTCATTGCCTACATTCCTTCCCTAAGTTGAAACCCTGACCTTCCATTGTGGAAGTTAAATTTCCACAATAAAGACATTTAAGTGGGCTGATAAGAGCTGAGATCCATCAGAAATGTCTAATGAAGAGATAATCTAATATTAATGCGTTGACACTTGCTTTTTGGATTGAGAACAAGTTTTTTTTCCTTCATTGCTGAAATGCATTGCAATGTTGCTTGCTCGCCTAGTAACACCATCCTTCATTGTTGAGCAGTTGAAAGCCAAAGCCTTCTTTTGATGTACTGTTAGCTGCATGCTGAGACATTACTTGCTGTAAATGCTACTGGCAAAAATGCTAATCCCTAGCTTCAAAGTATGTATGTAACCTTCGCCTCTCGCCTCTTCCAAGTAAAAGTCCTGCCTCAGCGTGCAAGCACATTTCGTCCTGCTGGTTCCAGTCTGACCACACCTCAAGGGTTTTTTTGTTTTTTTTTTGTTTTATTTTTTTCCCCCTTTTTTCCCAATGTAGACATGTCAAATTCCACAGTGTGTGCTACAGTCTTTGTCACTGTGGCCACCGTTGGCCCGGAGATCATGCAGACCACTTGCTAAATTTGATATAAATGGAATCACCAACCTATTGTCATTCATGTTCATGCTCCACCACATCCCCACCATCTTCCCCATAACTCCACCCCACAGAACAATCAGTAGGAGTCCAGTAGTGTGGTGACAAGGAGACGCTTCATCACTGGTTTCTCACCTGCATACACAGCCGACTGCCCCAGCCAGGCGCCGTGGTCCTCACAAGTTTAGAAATACAGGACCACACACATGCAAACTCGCCATGGCTCAGTGTTTTGAATTTTACTGTCTTGCCATGCAACATACACAGCAACTTTCGAGCCGTGGGTGAGATCATCACAGATCAGATTATGTTATTGCTGCAGCTCCAGCAGTCATTAGATTGGAACTTGTTTGCACAACTATCAGCCCTTTAATGTGCTAAATTTTCAACATTTTCATAATACCAAACAGAAAATTTATGTCCAGGCTCTTTCATCACTGACCAAGCACTCTTCAAACAGAACATCAAATTATACCCTGAGAGAGCCTTTATTGTGATAAATTACTGTTTCGTGAGTTGGTTATAGTTCTTACATTGTTGTGAGTTATGGTACATGTTTTCAATTTATATCTTAAGAGGAATGGCTAGTCTGCTCTATATACCGTATGTACAGTCCCTAACCCCACCTATCACCGGCACACATCCAACAAGACTCTACAAATCACAGATGTCACAAGGTACTGGTTGAAACCGTATGGGCCCACGAAACAGGAATGTATGATACATAGTGCAAAGAAAAGTAGGGAATAAAGGAGAGGGGGGATAAAAGAGAGCCAAGAGATGCAGATCAGATAACTTTGTCAGTTAAACATCCAGCGGGTAAGGAAAAGTAATTTCTGCTGAACATAATCAATTTTGTATTTGCCAGCAGGTTTTTCCACAAAGGAGCCAGTCGTTGTAAAGTGCAAGAAGAAGGATGCAATGAAAGAAAGAGAGGAGGGAAGAAGCGAGGGAGAGAGTGAGTGATTAAGAGGTAAAGGAAGTGGGAAAGAAAGAAAAAGGGTCAGAGGGTGCTGACGAGAATGATACAAAGAAACATGGAACATGAGAAATGGTTGAGTTTTGGAACTTGGTGTGAACAATGGATCCCACATGATGGTTAGCCATATTAGCAGAAAAGACTGTCAGACATCCAGATCGAGTGCTGGAGCAGCATTCCTACCCGGTCAGTCTCAATAATTGCTAAAGGGAAATGGATCAAGAGAACAAGCCTGTTAACCATACCTCTACAATGGAAATAAGTCTTTGACTTGCTTGTGCTTTATCTTTGATTGTTATTTTATAAATGTGCAGTACCGTGTATCTCCATGTTGGATCAATGACGATCATATAAATCAAATCAAATTCCTGATATCAAGCTGCATTTTTCATTTTCATCTTGATGCTTTTGAAATGGAGATGAATTGAGCTGGAACCAAAGCCTGCACAATTAAGCTAAATCAGTGAAATCTGACTTGATTCAATAAAGAAAAAATAAAGTTTTTTTTCTTAAGATTCCTTATCAAAGTTTTCAGCTGGTATTTTTTTTGCACAGCATCAAGCTCAAGCTCTCTAGTTCTGATATTGTCTTACCAACTGTAGTTTGTGATTTGTCTGCAAACCAAATTTTGCCCTACATGCCCTTTAAAATTCATGCTGGATGAATATGGTTCTTTAGCTGCAGACCAGGGTCCAACAGTATTTACACATACTTTTCATGATTTGTTTTATACCCAAGTCAATTTGGTGTACTTTCCTGTTATTGACAACTGACCTGATAACACAGGAATGTAAGCAACTCAGAGACGGCAGGGGAGAGGTGGGTGAGATAAATCAGAGGAAGAGCGATTGATGCAGTAAACCCATTTAGTTATCCATGCAGTTCAAGACAAATGCAAAGAATTATTTTCAAACACTATTTTACCCCAGTTTGTTGGGCTTGAAAGCAAGTTGAAGGAGACTGCATAGTGAGTGTTCAGAGATGTGATGGACATTCTGCTAGTTTTTAAGAGATGATGCTGTTTAGGTCATTAAGCAAAACAAGCTCTGTTACTGAGCAACATGAAGTGTTTATATTTAAAGTCGACCAAATGTTTACAATGGATATGAGAGAAGCCGCAAAGTTAGAATGAGGAGAATTCTTTCTGTGCAGCTAAGAGGCTCTCTCTGTATCTCTCTTTTTTCTCTCTCTCTTTATCTCTATTTTGCTCAGTCTTTATTCACTGCAGATCTGTGTGTGCAAAGTGCATCCATACCAGGATCTGGGTCAGCTCAGTTTTAAAGAAAATGCTATGATAGATGTGTCATTTTCAATCAGTTCTTTCAGCATGTTTAAACTCTAGGCTCCTTTGTAAGGCTTCCTTCAAATTTGTAGAAACTCCACATCCAGAACTGATTGAAATGTAAGTGCACTGATCAAAACCCAGACACAGACAGTAACAAATATACTCACCATTCAACTTGATTCATTTTGACATTTCTCAAAACAGTGTTCCTGGTTTTCGCTTGTGGGCCCATTTTTAATGCTTGAGCTGACAACAAGACATTAAACATACAGTGAGTTGTTTCTAAGTGACAGTCTGACAGCTTCAAAATCCCTATATGAGTTGTCAAACTACTGTATGCAGAACGAGGGACTGGCAGCACAATACAAGTGTCATGCATGTGGAAAACATTAGCGAATGCATGTAAAGTTGATTGCTCAAAGCCTAACTAACTGTTTGCTGCTCTGACAAACCACATCACTGATCCAGACACTAGCACTTTGTTTACTTCTCTCTCTTGGTCTCTTTTTCTCACTCTCACTCCCTCTGTCTCTGTATGTCTGATTCGCTCACTCTTTCCTTCTCCTTCTTCCCCTCCCTCTCATTCAGTATCTGGATGCATTCACTGCGGTCGTTGAATGAGCTATTACTGAAGGCGCAAAGACATTTAATGGGGTTCGAGGTGGCCCCTCGCCTTCTGTTTCTGATTACAAGAGACCTCTTGAATCTGTGCCAGGCATTGCAACTGTATGGCATGTATAGCTTGACGGTGTGTGCTGGTACTCCCTGCACACGTCCAGTATTTCGTGAAATACTCACTGCATTTCACAGCAACATTTTGAGAGGGCAGAAACGTGATGAAAAACAGCACAATTACGGTGCCATAAAGCATCACTGCAAGGCCTGAGAATACTTAAGCACATGCTTACGGTTTAGTTTAATGAATAAAGACAGATATTGTGTATTACCTCATGCCCTGTATTTGAGACTACAACTGTTTCAAGGTCGCTGCAGATCCGAACTCAAAGAATATATTTACGCTCATGGGTCATAAAGTGGTATAAGAGAGGCGGCACTATGACAACATGAGACTGGTTTTGTGGCGCGACAATTTTATGCTCAGATTTAAGGCCCTTGTGAAGTGGATGTCTGTGGATTTAGGATGCAAGACACACAAACTCAAGCCTGGTGGCCTGACAGTATGAAGAAACTGCCTTGTCATGGCCGAGATGTAAAATCCCAACAAATTTACTGTAATGGCTCACTTTTTTCACCGTGTAAATGGCAGAACAAGATAAAGTGCAGCTCTTGAAATGCTTGCAAGAAATACCACAAGGAGGACTAGTATTTGAAGGATCATGTTAATGCACTTCTCATTTTATTTAGATCATAAAAAATGGCAAAAAAAGAAAGATCCAGAACAAAAAAAATGTGTTGGTAAAACAATAAGTTAAACAAAAGAAGAGGATCCATATGAAAGAACATAGAAATCACTTAATGAACACAGGGTACGCTAAGGCATGTGAGTGACATGTTATATATGTTAAAGCAATTACGACAAAACAAATATGTACAATACTTAAGAAACCAGAAGAACCAACGTGGTAGCAATAAAATTTCACATAATTTACAGAAAGAACTACTGTAGTTGGCATACCAGCAGCTGTACATTTACATCACTGCAGATATCTGAGAAAAAATATGGATATCAGCACTGCAAAAGTCAGTTTGGACTCTTATTTTCAAATAAAAAAGTAGTATCATTAAAGCAATCACTAAAGAATAAGATCACTTTTCCCAACCAATTTCACTTCACTATACACAAGAAACCAAGATAGATGGCCACACATTTCAGTAAAAATGACAAGATCCTTTTGACTTGCAACATATCTATTATTTCCAAAAGAAAATATATATCCTCCCTTTGCCTCCATGCTCACCTCCTTCTCTCTCAGAGGAAATGTAAAAGTATGTTTCATTTGGTTCATGCACTTGGCTGTGACCAGACATTTTAATTCATAGTAGAAAGGGAATAAAACTTTTGCCTTTTTCCCTCTTCCAAAGAAGAACTGTAACGTATCTATGTAATGGGTCCAAAAACACCAAACAAAATTAATATTATTCCCACATGTTGCAGGCTGTAGATTCCCAGTTTATGAGTTTCCAACAGTTTTCCGTGGCCTCGTCTCCTGTCCCAAATCCACGCTGCCATTTTTAAAAGCTGCCATGGGAGGCAGGGAGCATACTGGTGTCAACCTGGGATGTTTTTTTGTTATTTACAAACCCAGTAAAATGTCTTTTGCCTTTATGTACTGGAAATCTTCACTGCAAGAAGGAGTGAAAGTTGACATTCCTTTCTCAGTCAGGTGCATGACCCAAAAGTTTAGAAGCAAAAACTTTCTGAAAATTAGAGTATCACGCCCGTTCAAACTATGCACCTAGAAAACTGCATTCCAACTGTTAGAAATAACAATACAAAGCAGTTTAATAAGTCAACGGCATATTTCTAAAACACATTTGGGGAGACACCCTGCCGTCATGATGTAGCCTCATTTCTTATGTTTCCCTGTTTGTGAAAGACTGCTGTGGTCACATTGGAGAGAAATCCATTGATCTGCTTCTCAGCCAAGTGACTGTAACAAAATTTCTAACAGATCTGCAAGGATGTCTCCAGTGGTGTTATTATTATTTTTACATTTCAGAAAGTGATGCCTGCAATTTAGCTGCATATTGAGACACTTACAGTGAGAGATAGTTCGGTAAAAGTCTGCATCCAAACATGTCATTCCTTCCAGACACTCAAAAATCATATCTATGAGAAGCCTGCTTAATTATTGCTTATATTTTCAACATGACTGAAAAGTGTGGTTGTGAAATGAAAATCACACAGATGTCCCCCAGTTTAGCAATACGGAAAAAGAAAATGAAGTAAATTGGATATGTGGAAATAAAAGCAAAAGTCCACCCGCAGCAGGAATAGCATAATGTGTAACTGCAAAACAGTTAAAAGGAGCCTCTAAATCCACTGAACACAACTGCAATATATCATTATACCATAGATGACTTTGTTAAATGAAGAGTGCCATGTTGCAATGTACTGCAAAGGAAAACTGTGATTTATGATGTGTAAGATTAGTCTGAAGGCATCAGTGAATAGGTAGAAAACCACTGGCTCCTCTGCATGGTTTATCACACGACCGAAACCCAGCAAACATACCACTCAACTCAAAAATCTCTTAAAATAACATTATTTAACACCCTAGTGGCCTATAGTTTGTTTTTTGTTTTTTTTTTCTAAGGCACACAGGTTAGTGAGTGTTGTTTGTATCCACATTCATATCCCAAAATGATTTGGGACATTTAGTATTGTGTGTACAATAAAACCATGTCTTGATTGATATGCTGATACAAGTGCATGTAAACTCATCCCATCTGAAGTTGATTTTTGCTCTGTCTTATGATAATATTTGGAATATTCCCATAATATTTGTGATGAAGATGTCATATGCATTTCCCAAACATGCCCTTAACTGGTATTTGATTCTTGTATCTGAAATTATATTATATTGAAAAAGGTATTCTGTGCATGTAAACACATTTATTAAGAGATGAGGCATTTTGGAGGGGGTCATATGATAAGATGTCAGCTTTTACAGGGGTTGAAGTTTTGGGATTTGACCAGAGCCGTATTCTGTCCACATATTTTAATGTACGCTCAAAATACATAACATGTTTATGCTCAGCTGGCCTCTATTTATCAGTTTGTCAGTGTAGAAATACTAACCTGGGATCACTGAAACCCAAATCTCAAATGACGCTTCCATAAAGGCAAAACTGATCCAAGATCAGCATTCCTGCTTTTGAACTTCTAATAAATGTGGACTGGGATACTCAATAACCCCGTATTTTGGTTTCCCTGGTATATTTCAGTATGGCCGGCTCCATTTGTGTCTCAGACCAGCTCCACCTTGGAGTTGGGGTAAACGGCAACGACGTCATAGCCCTCTGGGGGCTGGACGCGGGCCTTGGCGTGGGTCTCACAGTACAGGTTGTCCTCGATGAAGAAGTAGCCTCTCTGCTTGAGGTTGATGCCGCAGTCGTCGCACATGAAGCACTCAGGGTGGTAGAGCTTGTCCCTGGCCTTCACAATGGTGCCCCTGGATGAAGAGACAGAGGGAAGGGGAGGTTAGAATGGGCACAGAGAATTTGCAGTGGCGTTGCAGATTTCCTAGCAACGACATCGGGCAACATCGTGAAGGTCCAACGGAGAATGACTGTGCACAAATAATGGCTAAATATATAACAACTGGGCAAGAATAAATGAGATACCTGAAAAAAATATTGTATGCCTGCAGGTTAGTTTGCATGACCGAATGCATCATGCTTTTGCATGATGCATGATTGAAAGATGATACAGCAAAATGCAAAATACATAAGCATGATCAATGGAGGTGCTGTTCTCATCGAGAGAGAATATTAAACAGCAGTTTAACTGGAGTTACAGGTTCATTTGCTTATTTAAGACTGTTGAGTCAACTCGATATTATTTATGCATGCCAGTGATTACAGGACTTTGTAGCTGCTGTAACCAAAAGAGCATTTGAATCTTCCCAGTTATATCCCTTTATCATAGCCCAGGCAAGTTGTCACACATCTTTATTTAGGGCAGTGGCTTTTGGGAGTAGCTGCAGGTGGTGGGAGGGTTATACAGATTCCCTCTGGATCTTCACAGACCAGCTACAGCTTTGCAGTGTTGGCTACTGATCAGGTCCATGGTGCATTTGGAGGTTTAGTGTTTTATTCAATGACACTTTGGCAGTATTTGTTAAGGGAGGGGAGGATGTTGCTCATTCACTTCTCCCAGCAAGATTTTCCTTTCTGGATGGGAGATTCAGACCGGCAACCTTCCAGCCACAAGCTTACGTCTCTTTAAAATTCACCATCTCACCACAGTACTTGCAGGATATTGACACAGTGCTCTATACTTGTTTAAACTCCGGTCTGAACGTTCTCAGAGCATAACAGTCTTATTGTGCCCTGCGAGCTCCTACAAAGCTCTCTTGTTAACGGGTAAACGAAACAAATGACATCACTGTTTACCTGCAGCTGTTTTATAGAGAGGGGATTACCGGTGCTTGTGGGTTCCTTCGTAAAAGAGGTGCATGAGTGTGTGTGGGGTAGGGTGTGGAAAAGGGCTTGGTTTAATCATTAAAACTGATAAATGGGGATAGGCTTTCGTCAGTGCTGTTGAGAGGCTTGTTGATGCAGGTCGACCTGTGCAACATAACCCCGTTGTTTCAGGGTCAGGGAAGAACCTTGAATCACCCCATGGAGTTCAAATTATATACTTTATGGCCAACTAACCAAGTGGTCGGTAAACTATCATATCCAGATGGAAAATAAAGTATTTTTAAAACATGGACTAATCTAAATATAAAATGCTAACTGTGGACTACTTATAATAAAACACTGAATCATTCTTTTATTCTAAGCAATCCACATTAACCATAATTATATAGATCATTAAGTAGCATGTTGGTGATTTACTATGCCTTTTACATACCAAAAAATGAATTTAGTTTCTGGTATCTTGGATTGGATTTGTTTAGCGTGATCTGCATAGAAAAGGAGCATATCTATGTTGAAAATGACAATAAATATTGATCAAACCCCACTGACAAAAATTTTCTCTTGGGGATTTGTCCAAGACCCAAAAATGGATCACTGGCCTCTTCCAGGGGGCCCAGGAATAACAAGACACTATATTCACAATACTTAATTCTGTTTTACAGTAAAATTATTCCTTTGATTTTGCATATATGAATCAAGCAATCAGTGAATCAGTATTTATATCATACTTACACAATGCCATTACAGCAGCGTGTGCACTGGGGTAGTTTCTGAAGACCAGACATGGGACCAGGGATGGGGCTGCCCAGTTTGGGGATTGGGGATCTGACTGGTGACTTCAGGTTTCTCATTCTCTCCGTCGGGGACACGCCTGGAAAATCAGAAAGTAACCACAGAATAAACATAGGAACTATGTTTCTACACCATAAAATAAAAATTTAGAGGCCAGAGCTTGAAGAAAAACGCACAGTGATATGTAATGAACACTTCGGCGGGCGTCTGGTAACCCTGTGAAATGACTGTATGTGTTTGTGTGTATCTGTGTGCAAAAGGTCAGCATGAGTTCCAGGTACTGGGTATCTGGTAACTCGGGGAAAAAGCTGTGTGTGCGTGTACATGTGTGTGTTTATCCATGCGCCCTCTGAGTTCCAGGTAGCCAGACTGAGCAGGCAGTGGTTGTCAGGTCTGTTATGTGCTGGTATGTGATGCAAAGATAGATTAATATTTCCCACACTACCTCTAAAGGAGGCAGCAGGGGTCAGTTTCTGTTCCCCAGAGAGCCATTTCTCACCAGCGCTGGCCCTCCTCACAGGTATGTGTTACCTCGCTGACCCTGAGGGCATGGCAGGAGCATGCTTACCCATGGCTTTCAATTTATCTATTCAAAAGACTTTTAATAGTTCCTGCATGTTTCTAAGTGTGTAGTTGCACTTACACATGTTTTTTTTTATGTTTTTAACTGTGGAATTTATGGTGCTGCACTGCATATTGCCAAATAAATTATGATATCTTAGGGCAATTACTGTAAACAAATGAGACCATGCTAGAGAAAACTGCTAGGCTCTGACTCATGTTGGTGGTGTTGTTAGTCCAAGTGTTTCCTAAAATTAAGATCGCATTTCCCATAAATCCTGTTGCTTCCTGTTGCAGAGAGGATGTTGCTGCTTGTCCTCCCTCCCCGTCCCTGGCTTTGTTCCATGTGCTTTTTGTTTTGAAGAGGCTTCCCCTTTTGCTTTTGGATGTCACTAAATCTAACACACTGGCACACAATCTAAAATGCTTGTAGGGGGAGTAGGGGCTTCCAGTCTTCTCTGTGATGGTCTCGTTTGTTTAAGGATAATATATGAAAGTCTGAAACTTAATATGGCAATGATTTATTGATGTGAAAATGCTACACGTTGCACCATCAGCTGTTGTTTTAGCCACCGAATGCAAGATAAATTTCCGTGCTAACTCATAAGAAAGTACTCCCTCTTCCCTACATTTATCTTCCACTCACACTCTCCCTCTCGATCACTGTCTCTCCATTTTCCTTCCCGTCTCTTCCTTCTCCCCCTTCCTCTCCCTCCCTGTGACCCCTCTGTGTCTCTCTCTCTCTCCTTCCAGCGTGCTTCATCCAAGTGTCAGAGCAGTCTGTTGTGTTCACTAGGGCATTTCCTGGTAGGAACTCATCAGTTAGCCTGGCCAGACAGACACACCGGCAGGAGAAATATTCCACGTTACAGAATAGAGCTCTAGTTGTCTCATCAACATGCCACAATCAGACCCAACCTGTGAAACACACCATGAAAAACCAGGGGGTGAACTGAGGGTTGATGACATCAATCTTGTTGGCAACAGCTATTGGATGCATTGTCTTTGTTAAGTGTATAATACTGGTAAAATGCAAAGGAAAATAGGTTCCCTGTTGACCATCCCACTTGAAAAAAAGTCCCACAACAATTTCCTTTATGGGCCAGGCGAAACTATAAAGAAGACAGGTGTGCCTGCACTACAATAAGGCTTTATGTAGGTATGCAATAAAAAAAAAAATCCCATCTATTGGAAGACACCAACTCCCAAGAGCAGACTGCACCCATAATTTTCTTGTAAATAGTTCTCTTTTATTTACCTTTTCTCATAGACTGACTGTTTTTAATGACTAAAACCACCATACCCTGGAAAAGGTTCTCAGAGGTTGCTACCTTCTCATGGATGGCATTTTTTATTAAGAGCTATCAACTCCAGCCGTCAAGCGTTTAGTTATGCCTGGCTGGAATGCATGAAAGGGGCACAGTTTATACTGGAGATTTGGAGCCGTTCCAGCGGTTCCTGCGCACCAGGCTGGATCAATGGAGCACAGCCGTGAACTATATGACTTCCCTTCACTGATGGTGTGCCAGCAGAGGCTTTTTTAGCCCAGCATGCCACCTATCAATGCCACAAACCACAAACCCATTACCAAGCACCTGGCACCTGGCACAAAGCACTTTCCTTCCCTCAGTAACGCTTAGCCTCTAAAGCTGCATGGTGGGTTTAAGATTTGACATGAACTGGATGTCTTTTTTTCTGGGATTAATGTCTGTATTACCTAATGATGCACTCTAATGGAAAAGCTTTTATGTGTGGGGCTTTCGAGACATTCTCACAAAGGAGGCGGTTGACTAATAAAAGACTTGCAGACCACAGTCAGGAATAGCATGAGAGAGTAGAATGAATGAGCGCCTGTTTAGTCTTGCTTCTATATTCAAGCCTACTTAGGTCCTGTGTACTCTGTGGCCAAATGCAAACATACAACCTATTTTATTTGACAGACAATGACAAGCTGGCCGATTCCAACACAAATCTTGCAATATACAATGTGTGTCCAGTGCCGTGACTAATATCAACCAGACATACTGTAAAACTGTCTCACAGAGCTCCCACCCTCCATCCTAACTCCAATATATCAAGCGGAGAGGCAAAGAAATCACAATGTAGAAAGATAAAGAACTTGGAACTTAACAAGCGTAAAAAATATCATTTTAAATATCTATTGTGGAATATTCTCGCTGTCAGAAGAAAACCTTGAGTGTTCAAAATGTCAACCTTTCAAGAATTGCGAAAACAGCCATGATTTTGGCTCAAACACCATGTACTTTTCAGTTTATCCAACGTGGTTTTGAAATGGTTTCAAAAGGCTTTAGTGTTGTATTTGACATCCCAGAGAAGACCATGTTATTCATCATCATCTATCTCTGGGCAAAATAATCTGGTTATATTTGTCTGAAAGATATGTATGTAACCAGAGGGCCTGCTCGCAATAAGAAAGATGAAAATTTTATAATGGAAACACTGCTGTACAAAGATCCATCCTGTGCCTGGATACAAGCAAGGGGCTAAACTGTTCACCTCCTGAATAAGAGTAAGAGTAGCTTTTATTGATCCCCTGAAGGAGAAAATCACATGTTTACCTTCACTGGACAAGAAGCAAATCCTGCCAGAGCCCTCTCAGGCTGTCCTGCTCTCTGAATATACCAAAAGGTGACTGCATTTTTTGCTATATAAAAAAAGATAATAATAACAATAATAAATAATTCTCGTAACTTGTAACTCTTTCCTAGAAAACGTGTTTAAATATAAACACATACAACAAATGAGAGTTTTAGCTGACATATGATGGGGTTATAGTAACTTGGTATAAACTGTAATACATCATACATAACATAGCAGCCATGATAAAAATTGTTTCCTTGGTTGATTACTTGTTGTTTGAAGGGGAAAATACATCTTGGGTATTGATTCATAGACACGATACAGGCTGAAATATAATTTTATCTAATGAATTCATGATTAATTGTGGCCATAGAGAGTTATAATCACGCGATTTAAACCAAAGCCAGTCACTGTGGATAAAACAGTCCTTCTAATTTCATGTTTGGATTTTTGTAACAGATTATTTTACTAAATTTTGAGCAGTTCAGAGGACTTGGTTACTCATTACAGTCCAGAAAGCAATAAATAATCTGAAAATGATTTTGATAGACCCTTTCCAGACTGTGAGTTCAGTGTAAGAAAGATGATTTGTACCAACACATATGATGGATGCCTTCTTCCTCAGTGTTTTTGACTGAGAAAGGACGCAGCCTGCTGCCCTCCTGAGCTGCAGACATGTCTCTTTCGATGTACTAAAAACGGGTTTACAGCCGACATTCATCACTGTTATGATGACAGCTGTCTGGTGAATAAAATACCGTCAGCTAGCTAATGGGAGGTCAGTTTTCTAGAAATAAACAAAGTAAGGCACAGTCAGTCAGTAAAACGTATCAGATTTTTTCAGAAATCTCATTTTTAAATAAACATCTGCAGAGGTCGGGACGTCTGGGGGGAACGGAGGGGATTTCAGAGGTCACTGGTATTGTGTTTATTTCTTTTTCCAACACATCATGTTGTCTTCTGCCACATTTTGTTTATCAAACTTCTTTCCCGTCTGTCGTCCTTCTCTATTACCATTGGTAAGCTTTGGTTTCTACCAACAGAGCAGTCTTGAGATACAGATTTCACATCCCATAGGGCAGCACTGATATTTTTAATCTGTGTTTATTTGTTTTTAAATCTAAGGCCCCTGCTACCCGAGTTTCTTATCATGCCATCAGAGCAAAAACAAACAGTAAAAGTATTTGAAAACAAGTGATGAAAAAAATGAGGCGGAAGACCTAATGATAAAAATCTCAACTTTAGCCATATGTGTGCAGATAGCATAATAACTAATACCAAATTTTAGCCAAAATGGACCTTTATATCTCCAAAGCTCCAATTATCTTTCATCTGCCCCTCTTGAGTGATGCTGTTTCAAAGAAAACCGAAAACTCAACACTGACATTTCAACAGTCACTCCACCCCTCTTCCACCACTGCGCTGTCCAATCTTGGTGGAGCCTGTGGAATTCTGGGTAAACCGACACTCTTGTTTGCTTTAACTTTAAAGCCCCTGAAAGTCAACACGGCCACAACAGGGGCTTTCGCCTTCAAAAGGACACCAACTCCGCTTGTGGTGATTTACGGCCGACAGCAAGGCACTCGTGCAATAACAGGATGACTTAGCTTTAACATGTGCGCCGAGTGTGTCCATGTGTTGATTTCAGTTGTTTATCGAGCTATTGAAAAAAAAAAAATCAACCCTGAGAATCAAGGTAAAAGGAACTGACTTAATACAGCTGAGGCAAAATATCACACACGCAGATTAAATGGCTCCACCAACCACCAACAATGACAGGTAGCTTTAAAAATTATCCCCATCTAAACCCCAGGCTTAGTCTGTCAATCAGCCTGTCAATCACCCGGGCTTTTTCCCAGCTCTAAAAGACCACTGACAGCAGACAAACAGTTCCCTTTCAATCTCTCAAAGCCGCTGGCAGTATCTCATTCTCTTTCTCACTCTTTCTCACTCCCTCTTTACCTGTGCCTCTTTCTCACTCCTTTAAAAACCCGTGAGAAGTAAGTGCTAAATTAAAAGAACAGCATGGGCTGGCTCTGGTTCAAGCCTCACTGTAAAAGCAGGCAACCTTGTGCCTTGTGCTGTGGATTATCCTGCCTGCGCTCACATCAGAGCTCGACCCAGAGACGCAGTAATACAACAGGAAGTCATGACTCTCCTCCCTGGGATACTGATATTCTACAGTAAGAGAAAATTGATGGTCAATTGGTTCAAAATCAATACTCAGTTCTAAACAATGGCAGATGAGAACCATTGAGACACTTATTTAAATGATTTTATTAAATTTTTTGGCAAATAAGCACCGTTTGAAGAGGTATAACCATGGTTATTGTCTCTTTTTTCCCCCATCTTCTTTGGGATTAAACCAATATATCAGTTAGCCAAAATAAAGGTGCATTTTGCAACATTTCCAAAGGTTGACTTAAGTGAAAACCTTTAGATTCAGCTGACAAAAAAATGTAGAATAAGCGTGTGATTTAACACTGAGTCAAGCATTTAATTATTTGCTTATTCCACATGAGTCTGAAGTTTCCCGAGTTTAATCAGTCCTCGGCAATTTTGCATAGCTTTAATTGAATCAAAACTGGACATCGATCATTCAGTGCCATTCACCTTCACCATTCACCACAATGTGTCATTGATCAATGTTACTCAAACTTGAATTGATTCTAATGCAACATCATAATCAGACCACATTCCACAAATATGCATGATTTTATTAGGCCTTAAATCAGTCAAACCCAGGTGCATAGTCTTTGTCTCAGAGTCTCTAGCATTAAGTCTTAGAAGGGGCTTTCTCTAATTAAAGTCAGGATTACATGAATGACTGCACGACAGTAACCTTCATTTATCTCTGCTCACATCAAAGGCAGACGCGGAGATGTGATAATGCAATAGGAAGTTATGACTCTGTCCCCCCTGGGTTCCTCAACATGTGTGCTGTCTTCTGCCCTGCTTCTCATCCATGCACTCATCCATAAACATTCACAGCTGGGAGCGTTCCAGTACGTCCACAGTCCTCTACTGTTGGAGACAATAAGGGGCCTGTGCCTTTCTCAAAAACACCTCAGTGGTTGATACTGAGGATGATGAAAGCATTAATCATTAACTACCTATGCTGATAAATCATAAGCCCAGTTTTCTAACCTCTACTGCTGAACTCACATAAGAAAAACAACTCTTGTGATCATTCCTTTCACAACCACTTCCCTATTCTAGTGTTATGAAACTTGAAAAAAGAAAGGCTTTAGTTCCAGGGATTAGTCCCGCTGCCCTCGTCTGCCACTGTCAGCATCACATGAGAGAGAGAGAGAGAGAACGACTGCTTCTTGGAATGCTGAACAGTCAGAAAGCAGACAGGACGGCCATATTTCTCACTTTATTGTCCTTTGTGAAGTTGTTTTTGCAGTAAATTGGCTTACCAAAACTTCCCTCCCCAGCTCATCCTGGCTTGAGCTATTTAAGGCACTTCATCTCTCTTTCTGCCTCTTGTTTCCTCTCTCTCTCTCTCTCTGTCATTCTTTCTCTCTCTCCCCCTTAGCCTCACTGTCTCTGTCTTTCTATAAAAGGAAAACTATGCCAGTTAAGACAGAGGACCTCAAAACAGTCAGAGTATGAGGCTGTATGAGCTGTGCAAGATGATCCTGTGGCTGCAAGGGAAACCACAAGCTCCATTTGCACAGGGGGAAATATTTACCTCTGATATACAATATCAAACAAAGATATACAAGCACTTTGTACAGTGCAAAGAGAGCATTGAACAGATGCAGGCAGGCCTATCTGTTACTTCACAGGTTATAGCCTACTATCTCTCTTCAGGCCTGTTAATTCCTGCCGTTTACAGTCTGTTGACATTGCAGACAGGCAAATATGTCAAAGTCAACAGAGCTGACATCATTACAAGCTCACCATAGTACAAAACAGATATTTCGATTTGGTGAATCAGTAAACGAAAAATAAATGATCTGGAGGGGAATGTAGCATGTTTTTTTTTCTTTCTGCCTAGTTCCACCTCACAGTGTGTATCGATGGCTTTATGAACATGTGAAACATGAGGAACTCTGACATTGACATTGGGCCAGTCAGTAATGAGAAGCATCATTCCTGCACGTTTCATGAAAATCAAACCGGTGGTGTAGCCATTATGGCCTTTCAAAATTCAAAAATGTCCTTTAATTATAGCTCCCCAATTAGGCCAATCACTGTAATTTTCTAAACATCAGAACGCAGTGCCAAAATGCATCATCCCTCCAAATGTCCAAATCGCACCCGGGGTGTCTGAGATGTCATGTTTGCATTTAAAATCTGACCTTTAATTATAGTAGCCTCATTAGGCCAATCAGTGTACTGTGTGAGGATCATTGGGTTTATGTAACAAGTTTCATGTCAGTCAGCTGAACTTAAGGA